>JAMZAV010014323.1:0-15652 GCA_024449915.1 Sweltsa coloradensis
CTAACCGCGTATACGTGAATTTCAGGGCAGAGCGGTCACCCACTCTACCCATGACCACGCCCGATTCTGCTTAACTTCGGTTTTCGAGTGGGAACCGGTTAAACGAGCTCGGCTAAACTGCTGGCTCCGAACTGACGGAGCACACCACTGAGATGAAGAACGCTTTCATGACAAGAAGGGCAAAACAAAACAAAAAAAACCCTTCCATTCTGGACACAACAGAGGAACTCCTGAAGTTAACACACTTTAAACAGAACGATGAAAAGACATTACCAACACTTGCTCAAACAACACATTCAGCAGCAACGGATGTACCTCCTTGTATTAAACACGTCCGCCTAAGATAAGAACAACAGACAGACTGCGAGGCCGATTCGTGGCTGCGACTGCGTCGAGTGTGTGCAGGTAGTAGTCAAAAGGTGCGGGGCGGCGAGGTCATATCAATGCTGCACGTTAAGTGCATCGAAGGTTGTAAAAAAGCGCGTCGTGCACGTGCACCTGTGCACCTATACACGAGCCGCCCCTGAGAAGGATGCTATGATATGCATGATATGAAAGTAACAGATATTACGAAACCATAATAATAATACACCTTTATTGATTTATACATAGTACAAATATAGGCAATGATACATAAAATTAGTGATATAAAATAAACGATGGTATACAAACATAATGATGAAATATGAAGTTAATGGAAAACATTGAAATTAAGGAAGAACATACTAAATATTAAGCTAAGGAAAAACAATGTTATGATAAGTCATCAAAGAATTCATTAATTGAGTAATAAGATTTTGATAATAAGAATTCTTTGAGCTTGGTTTTGAAAGATATTGGTGATGATAATGTTTTTATATGAGTTGGAATTTTGTTATAAATAGTAAGGCAAAGATAGTGAGGACTTTTGGAATATAGGGACGTATTGTGAGAAGGAACATGGATTTTGGCTGATGAACGAGTTGAGTAGGAGTGAATGGTAAAGTTCTGGGGGAATAAGGATGCATTATTGGTGACGAATATGGCTGCTTGGTGAATAAGAGAGCAAGCAAGGGTAAGGATATTAAGGGCAGGAAATAAACTTCTGCACGACCTCAGTCTAGAGGCCCCAGCAATGATACGAACTGCTCGCTTTTGCAGTATGAAAATTCGTTTTGCCTGGGGCGAGGCCCCCCAGAACAAAATACCGTACGAAATATAAGAATGAATCAGGGCATGGTAAGAAAGCTTAAGGGAGAGAGGGCCGACAATCTTCTTTAATCTTCTCAGAACAAAACAACCACTCTTGATTTTAGATGCTACATTGTCTACATGAGGTGACCACTCTAATAAATCGGAAAGCGTAATACCTAAGAGCTTAACTGTAGAAGCACGAGCTATGCTTGATTCATCGATTCGGATAAGGGGGCTTAATTGAAGATAGGGCAACTTGGTGTGAAAATGTAAGTAAGTTGTTTTGAAAGGTTGGAGAGAAAGGAGATAATCAGAGCAATAATTGGACATAGTAGATGCCTGCTTATTACATTCTTGAGTGAGTTGTAGAAGTTCATTTTTGGGTGCCGTTAATAAGTGACTAGAGTCATCAACATACTGCGATAAAATTCCAAAATCAAATGCATCTGGCAGGTCATTCACATAAAGAAGAAAGAAAGTGGGAGCCAGAATAGTACCTTGGGGTACCCCACTGAGAAGGGATTGAGGGGCAGAAAGGTTTACTGTGATCTTGTTATGCTTAGCGGAACGTATCTCAACAACTTTGGTTGCGATTTGATAAAAATGAAGAATCCAACTATTAGGGGATACCCCTTATTCCTAGACTTTCAAGCTTGTAAAAGAATTTGGTGATCAATGGTGTCAAACGCTTTACTGAGGTCAAAAAATATCCCAATCGCTTGATCACCCCCCGGTCAAGGGAGTCATAAAGAGATGAAAGAAAGGAGAAAATAGCTGATTTTGGGTAGTTTTGGGCCCTTTTGTCACCATGTTTGGCAAGGTGTTAGTATGTTATTTTTGTTTAAGAAGTAGTGAGTCGAATAAACATGACTTTTTCAAATATTTTGAAAAACGAAGAGATGATAGAGATCGGTCTGTAGTTATTAGGATCGTCTTTCTTGCCCTTCTTCTTATAAATAGGAATTACTTTGGCACTTTTGAGTTTGGAAGGAAAAGTTCCGGAAGTAAAAGAATTGTTCATTATTAATTAAGGGATTAACTTAGATCTCGATGTAATTGTATCATGGCGCTTAGGCCCCATGTACAAAACTCAAGTAATCAGTTGTTAGCAAGGGGTAGTAGCAGACGGAAGGAGGGGATACGTTATTTGGTAATGCTAGTGGTAGTGGCCGGCAGAGGGGTTAAATCTTCGGGAAAATCTCAGCGCCCGAACTGACAAGGGTCTGCTCGGCGCCCAGGAGTTTACACCGTAGTCCCCGGAGCGGAGGGGCGCAGGCAACCTACCTCCCTCGCAAGAACAGAGAAATCCACCTCAGTTTGGTAATCTCGGTCATTTGAATATGATTCCCGAGTTTTCAGGCAAACCAGGGGATATTAAAATACAGTATTATTTCAAGATAATCGATGAGGTAGGGATGATGAGTAATGAGTCGGCAGTACAAATGGCCGTAATTGTGAGGCTGAAACTCTGAGGGGATGTGCGCGAAGTTGTGGTGTCCGATGCAGATCTGATGCAGGCATCATACAGCCCTAAAACAACAAATGATAGAGCGATTTAAGGTAAACGATTCACTGAATGACTTAGTCACAAACTGGAAATTCGGTAAGATCGTATAGCACCATAAAAAAAAAATTGAAACCATCAAATAGAACCAATGTGTAGGCCTACCGGTGGTTCTAACTCATATGTAGCCCAAAATTCGTAAAATATTTTTGGAACTAGAATAGTAGACATCACAATACTAATTGTTTTCAGGCAATCATATTCCTGTTTTGGCTGGCCTGGGGTATGACCAAGATTACGGGATTTGTTTGTGGAATACTTGTGACATATTAATAGTATGTATTAAAGTACTCCGATTGTGTGTGGCAACAGCCCCCCGCAGATAGTTATATTTTTATGATGCTGAATGCTAGACTGGATACAGCCAAAGTACAGTAAATTTTTCATCTGTGTACGACACACAGCCATCGGTATTTGAATAAGGTATCAACCAGTGGCAATTTGTTAATATACTAACTTGTCTAGTCTTAATTTAAAATGATGAAATTACTGAAACAATGTATATCGTATTCATTTAAGTCATTCACAGCTGCATATGCATTAATGACAATGAGAACAAAAGAGGCATACAACATGCTATTGGCATACGTAAAAAATTTAGCGCCGCATATGCGCCCGACTAGAACAATGACGGACTTTTGAGCTGGCGCTTCAAAACTCACTACACAAGGCGTTCCCAGCAGCTGAAGTTAGCGGGTGCTATTTTCATTACGACCGGGTATGTATACTCACTATGCTATGCTGCTAGGTCTACAGCAAAGTTGTGAGAAACAAATAAAAAATTAATTACCGAGGCAGATTAAATTCCCGAATTCAACACTGCCATATACCCGAGGGCCGATTGTTATGTTCAAATTATCTCCAAACCCTAACGCTACGTAAATAGTTGCATTCCACCTTGACCCGGACGGTACAAATGCATCAACTCACCCGCCTGAGTCAGAGATATCAGCTGACTTGTGTGACTGGTATGGAAGCAGACCCGATCGCGAGACAACTGTGTGACGGGGGACGGCGACCAGGGAGGTTGTTACCGAGGGAACAGCTCGCTGTAGGATGCTACAGTGATTGTGACCCTAGACTTGGAGACTGCAGGCGACGTGGGGCCCGGAATATACGTTCCAGGCTAAGCCAGCATTCAAACCCGAGCGTCATTAGACGGAAACCTTCTTCACAACCACTAATTCGGAGCCCTCGGGACGAACCATTGGAACCCTAGGACTTGCTGTCAAGGACTCGACCAATCCAGGTCATTCACTCGTACCGGACCAGGCCACACCCAGGACCAGGAGAAGCAATTACACTCCAGGCGCCAGGCTAGGAACGCAAGTAATCAACGTACCTACCACCCCACTCCCATTTTATCACTGATAATTTTTTAAATTTGGTCTGTACAGCCTACTTTTCCCCAAAAGGCGAGATACTCGCCGTTATGTGGTCATGTTATTAGGATATGTAAATGCACCCAACCCACCAGAGGGGGGGCAGAGCATTAACAATAGTGTGGAGCCTAGTCAGTGCAGAGCACATATTTTTGACAAGTGAGGCCCTACTAATCTGAGAAGGCTTTATAGTTGATTTTGGATTGGATATTGCTTTACGTCTCATATTTATGCAACTTGGCTAATCGAGACGAAGGGAGGGAGGGTAAGGGATGACGCGGGGGAACAAGGGGTGGACAAAGCCTGTGCTGGTCAGAATTTAGCCAAAAGCGTATGGGGAGGGCAGGGGTTTCCCCCCACGTCGTGGTCGTCTCCGTCTGTGTCATCATCCGTCCGGGGTTGTCATTGTCGTCGCCGTCGGGAGGTAGTCAAGGGAAGGGGTTTCCCCGACGACGACCCAGAGCTCGCCATTAGTTTCAGGGATAAACTCCCCTATTCACGGCCAAACCGCGAAAAGGGTGTCGAGTTGGAATTTGAAGGCCCTTTTATGTATTAATATCACACCTTTATAATATTATGCTCCATTGTACCCTTGTGATTTGTGACCTACTATTCAGGCCTACTCTATTATATTAGTGAGGGACTTAAGTCAGTGCAATAGCACCTGATTTAACAAGTGAGGCCCTACTAATCTGAGAAGACTTTATAGTTGATGTAACCATTTATTTATTAATATAAACACCTTTATAATATTATGCTCCATTGTACCCTTGTGATTTGTGACCTACTATTCAGGCCTACTCTATTATATTAGTCAGGGACCTAGTCAGTGCAATAGCACCTGCTTTGACAAGTGAGGCCCTACTAATCTGAGAAGACTTTATAGTTGATGGAACCATTTATTTATTAATATCACACCTTTATAATATTATGCTCCATTGTACCCTTGTGATCTACGACTCAGTATCTAGGCCTACTCTATTATATTAGTGAGGGACCAAAGTCAGTGAAATAGCACATGCTTTGACAAGTGAGGCCCTACTAATCTTAGAAGGCTGTATAACTGATAAGCATTCATTGTTTAAATATCACACCTTTGTAATATGATACCCCTTATACTATTGTGTTTTTATTATTCACTATCGACTCTTTATATTAGTGAGGGACCTAGTCAGGGGCAACAGCACATGCTTTGAAAAGTGAGGCCCTACTAATCTTAGCAGGCTTTAGAATTGTTTTGAACCATTTATTAATAAATCCTACATCTCTGTAATATGTTGCCCAATTGTAGGCCTACCATTGTAATTTATGACCCACTATTTAGGCCTACTCTCTTATATTAGTGAGGGACCTAGTCAGTGCAACAGAAACATGGTTTTTTTTTGACCAGAGAGGCCCTACTAATATTAGAAGGTTCTATAATTAACCATGGATCAGGTGTTATCACACCTTTGTAATATTATGCCCCATTGTACTATTGTGGTATTAATTATTCACTATTTACCCTAGTATGTAAGGGAAGGGCCCAGTGAGTGCAGAGCACATAGTTTGACAAGTGAGGCCCTACTATTATCAGTACGCTTTTTATTCTCAACTTTTAGTAAGTGTTATCATGTGTTTGTAATGTTATGCTCCATTATAATATTGTGGAAATTTATTATTCACTGTTTACTCTTATTAGTGTAGTAGTCAGGCCGTGCAACTGCACATGAGTTTGAACAAGCTAGGCCCTACTTTACAAGGAAGCTATCTATTTATTAACTGTAATGTGTGCTCATGTTCTTACAATTTTTTGTCTCCTATGGTAGACCCTAGTGCTATCTTGTTATCTGGTATCCATGTTTCATTGCCAGGTTATGCAACCCGGACATGGCCCTACTTTTAAAATTGTAACCAGGGTGAACAAAGTCTGATTTCAATGTGTAGCACCGCCCGTACTAAGGCACCGTATACCCCTATTCAGCCGAGCCTAAGTCACCGACTTCACTGAATGCTTTCATGTACTAGTCTTGTTTTGCAGACATCTAGGTCCTGCCCTCTTTTTGTTCATGTTTGGGGCTGTAATGTAAATGTAAAATTTTAAATGTAAAATTTTTGCTATGATATAAAATAAAATTCCAACCCATTTCATTCTCAGGTAAGTTGTTCAAGAGAAAACGGTTCGAATTTGGAAGCGACCTCGACGGAAAAGCTGTACCGAGTGGCGAGGAAGATACACCTCGGAAAAAAGAGTTAAAAAGAAAACTGTGTGACGCGGAAAAAGTTCTAGTTACATCTAAGAAAAAAATCAAAGTTTTGCTACAAGCAAGAAGACGTCTCATTGATTGGATATTGCTTTACGTCTCATATTTATGCAACTTGGCTAATCGAGACGAAGGGAGGGACGTAAAGGGATGACGCGGGGGGACAAGGGGTGGACAGGCCTGTGCTGGTCAGAACCAGCCACAAGCATATGGGGAGGGCAGGGGTTCCCCCCCGTCGTGGTCGTCTCCGTCTGTGTCATCATCCGTCCGTGTTGTCTTTGTCGTCGCCGTCGGGGAGGTAGTCAAAGGGAAGGGGTTCCCCGACGACGACCCAGAGCTCGCACAGTAGTTTTTAGGGAGATAAACTCCCCCAATCACGGGCCAACCACGAGAAGGTTGCGAGTTGGAATTTGTTGGCCCGAAGACGTCTCAAGAAGAGGAAGAGGTGTGCAACGTACAAAGAAAATTATTAACGATTTAGAGGAAAAAAGATTCAGAGGGTGGTTCCGAGCTATTGTTTAAGTGTCTTCCTCCTGAGGGGGCAGCGTTGTTAGATAGAGTGAGAAAGAAGTCACAAGGTGATAACTCTGACAACACATACTCGGCCGAATTGCGTTGTTTTGCACTAACGTTACACTTTTATTCCCCAGCGGCTTATGAGTACGTTCGAAAAACATTTAATTCTTGTCTTCCTCACACAAGGACCATTAAAAAGTGGTACGAGTCCGTTAATGGTGAAGCTGGCTTTGGTAGCGAAGCCTTTACTGCAATCAAACTCAAAGCCGAAGCGGCTAAAGCAGCAGGCAAAGAAATGATTGTGTCCCTCTGTGTTTTATGACATGTTTTATACAAACGACCGTAGAGTACGATGAAAAATCGCGTTGTAGGCTACGTTGATTTGGCACGGGCGTAGAGGACGATACTTGCCAGAAGCTACAAACGCATGCCTTTCATGATAGTAACTGAGTACTGGAAAATACCTTGTGGCTTTTTTTTTAGTAAACTCCTTGTCAGGATCAGATCGTCCGAGCTTACTAAAAAATGCCTTGAAAAAATTGCATGATGCTGGATGTAACGTCGAAAATGAGCTTCACTTTCGACGGTACATCGAGTAATTTAACAATGGCTGAAAATTGGGCGCTGTATTGACAAGTGCAAAGTCGCCCAGTGAAAAGAAGACACATTTTCTTACATCCAATTACCAATAACCCCATCAATATCATACTAGACGCTTGTCACATGTTGAAATTGGTCCGTAATTGTTTAGCTGAGAGAAAAATATTAAAAGATTCTGATGGGAAGTTAATAAAGTGGGAATAGATAGTAGAATTAGAGAAATTACAAAGAAACAAGGGTTAAGATTGGGAAACAAAAATTTACTCAAGCTCACATTAATTGGGGAGACAAAAGATGAAAAATTAGGGTTTGGGCCCCCCAGACCTCAGTGCTTCAGTTGCAGATGCGCTGACATACTGTAAAAAAGAGTTAAAACTACCCCAGTTGCAGGATCAGAAGCCCCGGCGAATTTTATTAGAATATTTGACCACTTATTTGATGTATTAAACTCTTCCAGTCCATTTTCACGCACATTTAAAGCTCCACTCAGGGGAAAATAACAAAGTATATTGGAGAACGTTTCTTGATAAAGCAGAATCTTTCATCCTTGGTCTCCATGATGTGAAAGTAATAAACCAATAATTCTATCAGTAAGAAAGACTGGGTTCCTGGGGTTTATTTTTTGTATTAAGAGTTCAATGCTTTGTTTACCAGACTAGTCACCACAAGTAAAAGATTAAGGTATTTTTAACCTATAAATTAAGCCAAGACCATCTCGAAATGTTTTTTGGATGCGTAAGGCAACATGGCGGTCTGAACAACAACCCTACTGTCAGACAATTTAAAACTGCTTACTTAAAAATGGTGGTGAACAATTCAAGTAAGAATGTTAATACAGGGAATGTGATCGAGTTGGATAAAATAAGTATTCTGCATTCGTCAAGTTTGAATGTCAAACCATCTAATCAAAGAAGCTCAGACAGTGACGATAATTGTGACGATATTTTACGTTTACCTCATTTCGATTCTCTTGGTTTGTACTTGAAAATGTTCTACCGTACATCGCTGGATATGTTGTGCGTAAAGTATCGAACAATTTTAATTGTGATCAATGCAACCGAGCATTTTTTTGCTACTAATGAGAAATATTCATTAATTGAATTAAAAGCAATGGTGGGGCTTCACCTTTGGAAACACCTTCGCGTGATGTCGTGTCAATCTGCGCTTGACTGAGAGCTACTTCAGTGACGCTCAGGCAAACTCAACTAACTCCAATATAAATGCTGTTGTTCAATCAAAATTCCATTAAAAGTTTCGATTGCTGCAAGGGGTCTTAACATTTTCGACTGTTTGACTTCCACACAAGAGACTTAGGACCCCTTGACAGTCACATCCAATGATCTCATCAATATGATAGTTAAAAAGTACTTAGTGATTAGATTTCACCACGCCACAAAAGAAAGAAACAGGTTTCTTCACAGGACCAAAAGTACGTTCTCTTCTAAACCGCCTTTTTTATTTTTAAAAATCAATAGTGCTATCATAGAGTTTATAAATATAAATAACTAACTACTAAGTTAAATATGATTCATGATTGAGATATAATAATGATTGTTGCTGTTGCATGCATGCATTGAGTTTTATTTTTTACTACGACACAACTTTAATATAACTTTAATATTTGGAATGCAACACTTCAAACTAATATTATAATATTATATTTATTTGGGGCTCCAACATTGTAAATCACGTAATAGTCAAGTAATTAGTGCTGGACAAATTGTACGATACATCACTGTACCAATTTAAATACTGATTTGTAAACGAAATAAACTTTTAATATTATTTTGTAGTATAATCCTTCCATATAATTATCATCATCATCCTTTACTACTATCCACAGTACATATCGGTCATCATGTGTAAATCGTGATTTATGACTATCACTTTACGTGCCACCCTAGAGCCATACGTGCGTTATCTTTGCTTTGTCCATACTGCTGCTGCACCGCGCCACGTAATTCTTCTCGCACACATTCCCCGGCTCAATATGGCTGACGGTCCCACGGGCCCGGCTTCACCGCTCACTACTAGCGTTCCCATACCACGCCACCTCCAGAAGTTTTTACTATTTTAGAACCTCCTTGGTGTAGAAAGGGAGTCAAAAGGTGCGGGGCGGGAGGTCATATCGAAGTTGCACGTCAAGTGCATTGAAATTATTTTAAAATCGTATGACACAAGCACATGATCTCCAAGATGTATAAAAATTGGTGGCGAGCAATTAAGATATTTAAGAGTGTAAAAGGTTCATCGCGAAGATGCCCCATACTTGGACCACTTAGATACATAGCTAGAAATCAATAAATTTGTAACGGCACCGGCCACCGACATTGTTGGCAAGAGCGCTAAGTGCTCGACTCTGATTCGGGAGGTCCCAGGTTTAAATCCCGTCGGGACCGGCAATCCTGACTTAAGGTTTTTTCCGAGGTTTTCATCAGTCGTTAATGCGACTGCAAGGGATTGAGTCCTCTTTAAACAACCCTCGGACATCCCTTCACAATAATTGTCCTATCCGCAACATACCTAGTTTGACACCTGAAGAGGGGCATGATTTGCACCTGGGCAGGCTTCCTACAAAAATGATTTATTAATATATATAACAGGCACGGTATATTTTATTTTACTAGTAGGTTTATTCAAACATCGTCATTACTTTCGTACCAAAAAGCGGACAGTAACGTCATTAAAGAAACTGAAACTAATGTTAAATTCGATAGTGACGATGATGCCGAAATGATAAAATACCCGACCCTCTAAATTAACTTTATTCGTTGCACCACCCTTTAAGTGCCCGATTGCTGAAAAATTATCATTTTTAAGCAAACACCCGATTCAACCAACAAGCACCCGTTGTGAAAAGCTGCCTTTCCAAACCATAATGGCAAATCAGCGTAAGCTGCTTAACAGTAGCTTTATAGATTGCCAGTGGTTGTCATACTAAAAAAACTTGAAAAAACTTTTGTGCTCAGTGTGCATGGTTTTCTCTATAAATGAACACGGTATCAGTACGTTTGCAACAATTGGATGCAATGATTGGAAGCACATCTAAAGCAGGGTTGAAGAGCATGAAAACTCTTGGACCGAAACGAGGTAAACTCATATGTGATGGCCATGGGCAACGCTGACGTAGATACGATGATAAACACCGCTCTCGTAGATGCGCGAAAAAAAGAAGTTTTGAATAAAAGGCAAGTTATCAGCCGTCTCATTGACATAATATTTTTTATTGCCAAAATGGACTTCCTTATAGGGGAAAGGAAGAAGGAGCTTTCATGTTAGGCGTAGAAGCGGAAGCCAAAGGTTTTTTTCTGGAATTGGTAGTTCTTATTTCAAAGTTTGACAAAGTTTTAAAGAAATATGTTAGTTAGTTATTAGGGTTTAAGGGCACACAACAGTAAGGTTATTAGTGCCCGTATTCTCTTTTAGAGTGATGTGTAATTTAAGAAATATGTTGATAAAGCTTTCTCCGTAAGCAAGAAAAGAAAAGCAAAAGTACAGGGAAAGGGAAGGCCACGATCCACTGAACTTGAAAACTCAGGCGTAAGTACCCATCAGCTAGTCGAGCCCGCCACTGGCGGCCACCTTCCGGAAGGCCGCCCCGACGCCGCAGACCGCAGATACACCCTCTATTGAAGCTCCTCGGATGCCGAAGAACAAGCCACTCATCGAGGAGGGTGCATTCCAACACTTCGAGTGGGCGACCCCAAGGACTCCGGATCCCTTTCGTCCGGAAACTCCGGAATATAACTGACCTTGAGGGCAGACGCCAACACTAAGAACTGTTTTGGTAACTGCGGGAAACTCTACTTCCAGGTCTTGACTATGCCATGAGGCTGAATGGACTCCCAAAGTCGATTTTGTTATGTTGTAAGTATTTGCAACTTCCAATTTCCTGACTCTAGAGTGCTTGAGAGCCGCATCGACTTGGTTGTTGAGCAATGGACCTACTCATGAATAGAATATACATTGGAGGCTGGAAGGAGGCTAAAGAAAAGAGAAACGAAAAGGGCTGGAAGGACGCCACAGGAGGAATGCAAAGAGTAGGTTCTGTGAATAACATCATCCGCTACATGGTCCAGGTGCCCCTCACGCTTGTCAGATCATCTGCACCTGGACTATGTGCTATATGCTCAAGATCCGCATAATAAGAACATGTGCGGTAGGAATGTGGCTATACTAGAATGTCCCGCCAACATATGATCATGCGACACGAAGAAGGAGTCATACGAGCGGCGGTTTCATTCTTCGAGGGGGTTTTGAAGGTTCTTTCGGCGCACGGTTTGATTGGATATTGCTTTACGTCTCATGTTTATGCAACTTGGCTAATCGAGACGAAGGGAGGGACGTAAGGGATGACGCGGGGGGACAAGGGGTGGACAGGCCTGTGCTGGTCAGAACCAGCCACAAGCATATGGGGAGGGCAGGGGTTCCCCCACGTCGTGGTCGTCTCCGTCTGTGTCATCATCCGTCCTTGTTGTCTTTGTCGTCGCCGTCGGGGAGGTAGTCAAAGGGAAGGGGTTCCCCGACGACGACCCAGAGCTCGCACACACACGATTCAATCGCAATTACTAGGCCTAGGCCTTACAGTGTCTTCAGTAGGCCTAGTACCAGTAGGCCTAGCACCCCTAGGCAGCCTAGTTCACTTGAAAGCATCTCAAGCTTAGATGACATTCATGGATCCAGCTCTTCTAGTTCTAGCCCTAGGCCTAGGTCTGGTGACATGACTGAGCCTAGGTCTGATAACATCACTGGTAAAATTACCACTAGGAAATTGCATGTCAATCAACCGACCCTTATGTCTGTATTCGAGAGGAAAAAAATGTTGTGTTGCCCTCTGATCAAAAGGCGCAGGCAATAACAAAATTGATTGCCGAGATGGTGTGCGTAGACTGCCAGCCTTTTTCTATTGTGGAGAATATTGGGTTTACAAGATTAATCAAGCACCTGGAGCCACGGTATCCAATGGTATCGAGGAAGTTACTGTCAAAAGAAATAATTCCACAAATGTACCAGAAGGCTACTGCCGAAATAAGAAAACTGTTTTGTCTGGCCGACCATATCAGCATCACCACTGATATGTGGACCTCACTGGTAATGTCGATTATTTAAGTTTAACTGTTCACTATATCGGTCCGGACTTCAAGCAGTACCATATCTGCCTCGACGTAATTCCGTTTACCCACGACACACATAGCGCTGAGAACATAGCATCGTTCATGAAAAAAACTTTGCAAGAGTGGGACCTATTGGAAAAACTTGAGTATGTTGTGCGAGACAATGCAAGGAATTTTGAAGCAGCAATGACAAAAGGTAGGTTGAATCTACTTACATGGCTACGTTTCCGGTTAAGATTGATTTTTTTTTTAAATGGACACGTCAACCGTTTGGTCATAATGCACCACTCTAACCTAGGGGGGTGGGGGTGGAGGGGTTTTGCTGGTCAGAACAAGCCACGGGCAAGGGGAGGAAGGGGGGGGTGTTCTCAATGAATTAAGCCTAAGCCTACCACTACCAGTAAATAGCTTCATGCATTTTTTTGTCAATCATTATAGGCCTAGGCCTAGACTTGACGTACTTCGATTTGCAAAAAACAGGCCTTTGCCTACATGGTTTTCAAATGCGTATCCTAAATCCTAATAATTATTGTTTCTATTTATTTGCAGGTTCGTTTAAAAGCATACCATGCGTAGCGCATACTATGCAACTTGTTGTGAAAGATGGGTGCCTAAACAAAAGAGAATATTCTAATCTCATAGGAACATGCCGAAGGATTGTTGGGCACTTCAAACATTCAGCTAAAGCTACAAAGCTTTTAAAGGCGGCTCAAGTGTCTCTGGGTCTGCCTGAACACAGGTTGGTTCAAGATGAACCGACACGCTGGAACAGCACCTATTGCTTACTCATTAGGTTGATTGAACAACGAAAGCCAGTAACCCTTGTTTTACAAGACTTGAAATTGGATAATGATCTTGCCTTGTCACCGTCTAATTGGAGCAGTCTCGAGTCCCTGGTTTGCATTCTAAAAGTCTTCTATGATGTTACAAAAACAGTGAGCACTGCTTCCGTTACCATATCCGAAGTAATCCCTATTGTGAACGCAGTAAAAGTTTCATTGCGTGAAATGCACGCATTGAATGGGACTGGCACAAAAGCCATAATAAATGACATGCTTGCTTCAATAGACAACCAATACAAAGGTTATGAATCAAAATCTTGCTATGCGATAGCAACAATGCTCGATCCAAGATTCAAGCTGCAAATTTTCACTGATGAGGATGCAGCTGAATCTGCAAAAGTTAAGTTGTTGCAAGAAATGGACAATGAAGATCGGGATATCGACCAACTACCGGAAGATCGCGAAATGGAGCAAGAACCCTCGACGCAAGCACAATATTCTTCTAATCCTGTAAAATCCCTTTATCAGAAAATCTTATCAACTAGTTTAAGTACAAGGTAATAAATAAACAAACAAACAAACAAACAAACAAACAAGCAAAGCATTTTAGGTAAGCAACACAAATTATAGGCCTATTTGTGTTAATTAGTATTAAACCAATGCATATAGGGCTCTATTTTTTAATATTTGAGATAAAATCTGTACTTAGTTTGCCTATTTTTGTTTCAGACTCAACAAAATCCACACACACTTGCAGAGGAATTGATTGATTGATTGGATATTGCTTTACGTCTCATATTTATGCAACTTGGCTAATCGAGACGAAGGGAGGGACGTAAAGGGATGACGCGGGGGGACAAGGGGTGGACAGGCCTGTGCTGGTCAGAACCAGCCACAAGCATATGGGGAGGGCAGGGGTTCCCCCACGTCGTGGTCGTCTCCGTCTGTGTCATCATCCGTCCGTGTTGTCTTTGTCGTCGCCGTCGGGGACGTGGTCAAAGGGAAGGGGTTCCCCGACGACGACCCAGAGCTCGCACATTAGTTTCAGGGAGATAAACTCCCCTAATCACGGGCCAAACCACGAGAAGGTTGCGAGTTCGAATTTGTTGGCCCTGCAGAGGAATTGAATCAGTATCTATCTGAGCCCCTTTTTTTTTTTTTTTTTTTGTTTGGCGAGGTTGTAAAGTGCTACACGAGTGAATTTAATTGCATACATTTTGAGTAGGTGGGTGTAATTTTGTTAATTTTTCATTCCACATTTACAACAAGTATTGCATATCATTTCGGGAAAAAACCAACTTACTCAACACTATAAGCAATATTATTAGATGATGTATCGCAATTGTTTTCTATTCTTTATAGATTTCGCAATTAATTTAAATTTGATACGGTGGTTTGTGGGTGGCTAATTTGCACGTCACAGCCGCTTTTGTTAGCAAACGATATTGCACGTGGGTCGACGTTTCGAGGGAAGGAAACGATTGACCACCCTTGATGTCGCATGACTACTATTTGTACACACGCGAGTTTTTATCCCACCCGCCAACTAGGTACCAACCAACGTAGAGGGTTCATGTTTTGGCTAATTCAAATTCAAGATGGCGATTTATCAACTGCATGTATAATAAAGTACTTTGTAGATGGTTACTTTGGTATATTCGTAATTTGCATACCCAAAACATTTAAACATGTGAACACCATCTTGCGGTTGTTAGCCTAACTTGGTGATTGGTCGCCAATGTTGGAAATTATTATAATTTCTAGACAATTACTAAAAAATTTGGCGCAATTTCCATAATCAACTTTACAAGAGTCGTCCAACATGGCTCGCTATATACAGCTCATGTGACACATGTGTATCACAATCGTGTTGTAGCATTGGCAATCTTGGGTTTGACATGTAATCGACTGACGCATGCCTTTTGATCCTAAAATTCGCGTAATCCCAAACCACCCACTTTAAAAAAATGCTCAACTACAAGGGATACATTTGGTTGGTAAACAAGTGCAATCATGTTTTTGGCGAGTGCACCTCTTCACGCAAAACTGTGTCTCGTCGACATGGTAATGTCTTGACAATCTCAAGTGTACCACTTTTGAAATGAGACACACCCACGATGGCGTAATTAGAAAACGAGCACAACCGCCAAACCATGGCCCGTGCAGACTCGATGACATATTTGTAGCGGTATGGAGTTTTGGCATGGCGAGCGGTTCAAAACATACCGTGCGATTGATGATTTGCACTGCAGTAATACATGTTGCAAATACCAACATG
>JAMZAV010014325.1:0-15036 GCA_024449915.1 Sweltsa coloradensis
TTTATGAAACCAAAACGGGAACTGTCCTATCAATCTTACAAAAACCTAGAGAACGGGGCAAATAAATTTCCCTGTCGGCAGTTGATGTTTTCGCCAAAAAATCACAAAGGTAACCCTTTACAAATTTGTTAATTTAGGGTCCGTCTCATAATCAACATTTTCTTCAAAATTTTTAACAAGGGAGTCCTCCCATTGACAAAAAAAAACCCAAATTTATTGTCAAATCGAACAGAAATTGACAGATTTACGGAAGTTTTATTTAACTTTGAACAGAATCTTCGGGTGCAGTTTTTTTACTCTTTTATGAACCAAAACGGGACTTTCATATCATCATTTACTATGACAAAACGGGACAGAACTAAATTCTACTACCATAGTTAGTTTTTGCAAAAATAAATTCCGTCGTATATTTTTATCCAAAAAATTTTAAAAGGGTAACCCTCAACAAATTTTTATTTAGTCCAAATTAATAACAGGGTTCTCATTGACAAAAAGAGATCCTTCATTGTCAAATAACGAATTGACAGATTTACGGAACGTTTATTTAACTATTGACGAGAATTTGGTAGTTTTTTTAATCTTGTGTGACCAAAATGTAACGTCATATAACTAAACGCTAACATAGAGTATGAATCATTAGTAGAATTCCTGTCGTGGCAGTATGAGTTTCCTGTCCGTGCAAATAAAAGTTATCCCTAAAAATTTGTAATTACGGCCTCTCAAATTGATAATTTTCAAATTATTAAAATCAACTCCTCCTTGACAAATAACATTAAATGGTCCATCCGAAAAAATTGAAATTAACCCAATTTATTGTCAATCGGAAAGAATTGAATTTTTAGAAGTTTATTTAACTTTTTGCCAGAATCTGGGTGCAGTTTTTATAATCATTTAAAACCAAACGGGAATGTGGCATATCATTACAACTACCATGAGTAGCAGTGGGAATTTGCCAAATCACTGTCGGCAGTTAACTTTTCCCAAAATATCATTAGGTACCCTTAAAAAAATTGTTAATTTAGGGTATCTCAAATCAAGTATTTCCTTCGAACATTATAACAATGAAGTCCACATTGACAAAATACCAATTTGAAGTGTCATTCGGAAGAAATTGACAGAACTTCGGAGTTTTTTTACTTTTGATGAACCAAAACGGGGCACGTTTTTATACTCTTTAATAACCAAACGGAACTGTGCACTATCAATCATTACAACTACCATGAGGTAGAGTGGGCATAGTATTGCCCATGTCGTGCAAATGGTACCCCTTCACAAAATTAATTTAAGGGCTACCCCTTTACAAATTTGTTAATTTAGGGTCTCTCAAAAGGACGTTTTCTCAACAAAATTTAAAAATGTATTTCCATCCAATTGACATAAGACAATTTAAATTGTCAATTCGAACTTTGACAGATTTACGGGAGCTTTTTTTACTTTTAGAATCTTCGGGTGACATGTTCTATACTCTTTCAAAACCAAAGAGTAATTGGCACTATCAATATGCCCACTACCATTGAGTAGTTTTCGGCATAAAATTCACAGTCGTACATTGATGTTTTACGCATAAGGGTCACGGCTAACATCTACAATTTGTTAATTTAGGTCGGGTCTCTAATAACAATTTTACTTCAAATTATTAACAGGGAGTCCAAATTGACAATACCAATTTATGGTAATTAGAACTTGACAGAATTTACGGAAGTTTATTTAATCTTTGAAGCAGAATCCGGGCACTGTTTACACTTTAAACAACCAAACGGGAACATGACTAGCACGTGCAAGTAAGATGAGCCCTGTCGTGGGGAGTAGTGATTTGCCCAGTCACAATTGATGTTTTCCCCTTAAAAATGTAATAAGGTCCTCTCAAATCAAATTTTGTTAATTTATCGTCTAAAATCAACATTTTCTTCAAAAAAACAATCCTCCATTGACAAAGAATCCAATTTGACAGATTCGGAAGTTTATTTAACTTTAGCAGAACTTCGGGTGATTTTTTTTACTCTTTTAAGAACCAAAACGGGAACTGTCACTATCAATCTTACAACTAACCTATAGTAGACGTGGCATTAGAGAAATTGCCGTCGTGCGTTGATGTTTTTCCCCAAAAATTCACAAAGAGGCTTCCCCTTTTACATTTGTGAATTTAGTCCGTACTTAAAATCATATTTTCTTCAAAATTATTAACAAGGGATTCCTCCCATTGACAAACCAATTCTTGCTCAAATCGAACAGAAATTGAACGATTTACTGGAACTGTATTAACTTTTGGAGGGGAGCAGATATTCGGTGCAGTTTTTTTTACTCTTTTATGAACAAAACGGGAACTGTTACTATCATCATTACAACTACCATAGAGAAGCCGTGGGCGATAAGTAAATTACTCTGTCGTGCAGTTGATGTTTTCGCCACAAATCACAAAGGCTAACCACCTCTTACAAATTTGTTAATTAAGGGTCCGTCCCACAATTCAACATTTCTTCAAATTATTAACAAGGGATCATCCATTGACAAAAAACCAATTTCATGTCAATCGAACAGAAAGTGACAGATTTCGGAAGCTTTTATTAACTTTGGCGAATCTCGGGTGCAGTTTTTTTACTCTTGTATGAACCAAAACGGAAACTGTCACTATCATCAGTACAACTACCATAGATAGACGTGGGCAGTAGTAGAATTACGCTGTCGTGCAGTTGATGTTTCGCCAAAAAAAAAAATCACAAGGCTAAACCCCTTTACAATGTTATTTAGTGGTCCATTCTCAAAATCACATTGTTTCATTCAATATTAATTAACAGGGTAGTCCTCCCATTGACAAATAACCAATTTTATGTCAAATCGGAAAGAATTGACAGATTTACGTAGGTTAATTATACTTTGAGCAGAATCTTCGGGTGCAGTTTTTTTACTCTTTTATGACAAACGGAACTGTCACTATCAATCATTAACTCCAATAGGTAGACGTTGGCAGTAGTAGAAATGCCCTGTCGTGCAAAGTGATGTTTTTCGGGGCCAAAAAAATTCACAAAGGCTAACCCCTTTACAGAATTTGTTAATTTATGGTCCCGTCTCAAAATGCAACATTTTCTTCAAAAATTATTAACAAGGGAAGTCCTCCGCCCATTGACAAATCAGCCCATTATAGTCCAAATCGAAGGTAATTGACAGATTTACGGAGTTATTTAACTTTGGCAGTCTTCGGGGTGGTTTTTTTACTCTTTTAAGAACCAAAACGGGAACTGTCCACTATCAATCATTAACACTAACCATAGAGTGAACGTGGGCAGTAGTAGAATTGCCGTCCGTTCGTTGATGTTTTCGCCAAAAATCACAAAGGCTATCCCCTTTCATTTGTTAAGTTAGGGTCCTCTCAAAATCAACATTTTCTTCAATTATTAACAAGGTTTCCTCCCATGGCAGAAAACCAATTCATGTTAAATGACAGAAATTGAACAGATTTACGGAAGTTTATTTAACTTTGAGCAGAATCTTCGGTGCAGTTTTTTTACTCTTTTAGAACAAAACGGAATTGTCACTTATCAACATTACAACTCACATAAGAGTAGACGTGGCAGTAGAGAAGTCCCTGTCGTGCCATTGAATGTTTTCCGCCCAAAAAATCCAAGGCTAACCCCTTTCCGAATTTGTTTTTAGGGTCCGTCTTAAATCAACATTTCTTCAAATTATGTAACAAGGAGTCCTCCCTTACAATACCCAAATTTATTGTCACATCGGAAGAAATTGACAGATTTACGGAGTTTATTTAACTTTGTTTGAGCAGAACATCTTCGGGTGCAGTTTTTTGTACTCTTTTATGAACCAAACGGTAACTGTTCACTATCAAGTCATTACAACTAACCTAGAGTAGGACGAGGGCATTAGTAAAATTACCCTGTCGTGCAGTTGGAAGTTTTCGCCAAAAATCACAGGCTACCCCTTTACACATTTGATTATTCTAGGGTCCGTCTTAAATCAACCATTTTCTTCAAATATTAACAAGATTCCTCCCCTTATAAAAAACCATATTCAATTGTCAAATCGAACAAATTATAGATTTACGAAGTTTATTTAACTTGGCAGAATCTTTTCGGGGGGGGGGGGCGTTTTTTTACTCTTTTAATGAACCAAACGGGAACTGTCACTATCAATCATTACAACTAACTAGAGAGACGTGGGGCAGGAGTAGAAATGCCCTGTCGTGCGATGATGTTTTCTGCCAAAAAAATCACAACGGCTAACCCCTTTACAAATTTGTTATTTGTGTCCGTTTAAAATCACATTTTCTTCAAATATTAACAAGGGATCCTCTTATTGACAAATCACCAATTTAAAGTCAATCGGAAAGAATTGAAACAGATTTACGTAAGTTATTTAACTTGATCAGAATCTTTCGGGGGCAGTTTTTTGTACTCTTTTAAAACAAAACGAACTGTCAGCTATCAATCATTACACTAACCATACCATAGAGTATACGTGGCAGTATTAAAGAATTGCCCTGTCGTGCAGTTGATTTTTTCGCCGAAAAAATCACAGGCTATCCCACTTTACAAATTTGTTTTTAAGGTCGTCGCAAATTCCAACATTTTCTTCAAATTATTAACATGGATTCCTCCCCTTGACAGAAAACCATTCATTGTCCAATCGACAAAATTGACAGTTACGGAAGTTATTAACTTTGGGAGCAGAATCTTCGGGTGGCAGTTTTTACTCTTTTATGACCAAAACGGAACTGTCACTATCATCATTCAACTAACCATAGAGTAGACGTGGGCAGTAATTAAAATGCCCTGTCGAGCAGTGATTTTTAGCCAAAAAATCACAAGGCTAACCCCTTTACAATTTGTTAATTGTTAGGGTCCCGTCTCAAAATCAACATTTTCTCAAAATTTTACCGAAAGGGAGTCCTCCCATAGACAAATAACCAATTCATTGTCAATCGAACTGAAAGTGACAGATTTACGGAGTTTTATTTCTTTTGAGCAGAATCTTCGGGTGCAGATTTTTTAACTCTTTTTATGACCGAAAACGGACTGTCACTATCATCTTACACTAACCATAGATTAGACGTAGCAGTAGGAGAATTTACCCTGTCGTGCAGTTGTGTTTTCGCCAAAAAAATTCTCCAAAGAGCTACCCTTTACAATTAGTTATTGAGGGTCCGTCCAAAATCACATTTTCTTCAAAATTATTAACCAGGGAGTACTCCGCATTGACAAATCACCAATTTATAGTCAAATCGGAAAGAAATTGACAGATTTACAGGAAGTTTTATTACTTTAAACAGATCTTCGGTGCAGTTTTTTTACACTCTTTTATACCAAAACGGTAACTGTCCACTATCAATCATTACAACTTACCATAGAGTAGACGAGGGCCATAGTAAGAATTACCCTTTCGGTGCGGTGATGTTTTCGCCAAAAAAATCACAAAGGATACGCCCTTTACAATTTGTTATTTAGGGTCCGTCTCCAAATCACATTTTCTTCAAAATTATTAACAAGCAGCGTTCCCCCCATTGACAATAACCAATTTTATTGTCAAAGTCGGAAAGAAATTGACAGATTTACGGAAGTTTTTATTTTACTTTTGAGCAGAATCTTCTGGGTGCAGTTTTTTACTCTTTTATGACCGAACGGGAACTTTCACTATCAATCATTATACACTGCCATAGAGTAGGACCGTGGGCAGAGTAGAATTGCCCTGTCGTGCAGTTGATGTTTTTCGCCAAAAAATCACAAAGGCTACACCCTTTCAAATTGTTAATTTAAGGGTCCGTCTCAAAATCAACATTTTCTTCAAATTATTAACAAGGGAGCCTCCATTGACAAAAAAACAATTTATTGTCAAATCGAAAGAATTTGACAGATTTACGGAAGTTTATTTAAATTTGAGCCCGAATCTTCGGTGCAGTTTTTTTACTCTTTTAAAACCAAAACGGGAACTGTCACTATCATCATTACAAAATACAGAGAAGGTGCCCCATTAGTAGAAATTGCCCTGTCGTCAGTTGAAAGTTTTTCCCAAAAATCACAAGGGCTACCCCTTTACAAAATTGTTAATTTAGGGTCCGTCTCAAAATCAACATTTTTCAAAATTATTAACAAGGGATCCTCCCATTGACAAAACATTATTGTCAAATCGAAACGAAATTGACAGATTTACGGAATTATTTAACTTTGAGCAGAATTTCGGGTGCAGTTTTTACTCTTTTATGAACCAAACGGGAATGTTCACTATCAAACATTACAACTAACCATAAGAGTACGTGGTTAGTTAGATCCCTGTCGTGCAGATTGATGTTTTCTCAAAAATAACAAGGGTACCCCTTACAAATTTTTAATTAGGTCCTCCAAAATCACAATTTTCATCAAATTTAACAAGGGATGTACCATTGACAAATACCAATTTTTGTCAAATCGATAAATTGACAGATTTACGGGAATTATTTAACTTTGAGCAGAATCTCGGGCAGTTTGTTTTGCTTTAGAACCCAAAATGGTGAATGTCCTTCACCATAAAACAAGCATAGAACCTTACAAATTGTAGTATAAGGTCCTGTCGTGCAGTGATAGTTTTCTCAAAAAAAAGATCTCCTGCTAACCCCTTTACAAATTTTGTTAAATTAGGGTCCGTCTCAAAATCACATTTCATCAAAATTATTAACTAAGGAGTCCTCCCATGCAAAGACTATTTTACTTTTCAAATGACGAAAGAAATGACAGATTTACGAAATTACTTAACTTTGAGCAGAATCTTCGGGGTGCAGTATTTTTTTTACTCCTTTAGAACTAAGGGAACGTCACTATAATCATACAAACTAACCATCAAGTAGAGTGGGCAGTATAAAATTCCATGTCGTGCAGTTGATGTTTTCGCCAAAAAAATACAAAGGCTAACCCCTTTACAAATTTGTAATTAAGTGGCCGTTTCAAATCAAACTTTGATTCTTCAAATTATTAACAGGTATCCTCTTGACAAAACGATATGTCAAATCGAAAGAAATTGACAGATTACGGAAGTTTATTTAACTTTGAGCAGAATCTTCGGGTGCAGTTTTTTTTACTCTTTTATGAACCAAAACGGGAACTGTCACTATCAATCATTACAACTACCATAGAGTAGACGTGGGCAGTAGTAGAATTGCCCTGTCGTGCAGTTGATGTTTTCCGCCAAAAAATCACAAAGGCTATCCCCTTTACAAATTTGTTAATTTAGGGTCCGTCTCAAAATCAACATTTTCTTCAAAATTATTAACAAGGGATTCCTCCCATTGACAGAAAACCAATTCATTGTCAAATCGAAAAGAAATTGACAGATTTACGGAAGTTTATTTAACTTTGAGCAGAATCTTCGGGTGCAGTTTTTTTACTCTTTTATGAACCAAAACGGGAACTGTCACTATCAATCATTACAACTAACCATAGAGTAGACGTGGGCAGTAGTAGATGCACTGTCTTAGCAAGTTGTGTTTTCCCCCAAAAATTCACAAAGGCGATCCTTTCAAATTTTTGTTAATTTAGGGTCCGTCTTAAAATCAATATTTTCCTTGCAAATTATTACAAGGGTTCCTCCCATTGACAAAAAACCATTCATATGTCAATCGAACAGAATGGACCGATTAGGAACTTTATGTAACTTTGAGCAGATATTCGGTGCAGTTTTTACTCTTTTAATGAACCAAAACGGGAACTGTCCCACTATCCAATCATTCAACTAGCCATCGAGAAGACGTGGGCAGAAGTAAATTGCTCTGTCGTGCAGTTGATGTTTCGCCAAAAAATCACAAAGGCGAACCCCTTTTACAAATTTTGTTAATTTAGGGTCCGTTCTCAAATACAACATTTACGTTCAATTATGAACAGGGAATTCCTCCAATTGCAAAACCATTCATTGTCCAATCGACAGAAATTGACAGATTTACGGAAGTTTTATTTACTTGGCCAAATGTTCGGTGGCAGTTTTTTTAACTCTTTTATGAACCAAACGGGAACTTGTCCTATCAATCTACAACTCACCATGAGAGTAGACGTGGTCAGTATTAGAATTACCCTTACGTGACGTTGATGTTTTCGGCCAAAAAAATCACAAAGGCTACCCCCTTTACAAATTTGTTAATTTAGGGGTCCGTCTCAAAATTCACATTTTCTCAAAAGTATTAACAAGGGAGTCCTCCCATTTGACAATAACTTTATGGTCAAATCGGAAAGAATTGACTATTTACAGAAGTTTATTTTAAATTTGAGCAGAATCTTCGGGTGCAGTTTTTTTACTCTTTTATGAACAAACGGACTTCACTATCAATCATTCCAACCTAACCATAGGTAGATGTGGGCAGTAGTAAAATGCCTGTCGTTGCAGTTGATGTTTTCGCCCAAAACTCGACAAAGGCTAACCCCTTTACAATTTGTTAATTTAGGGTCCGTCTAAAATCAACATTTTCTCAAAATTTTAACAAGGGAGTCCTTCCTTGACAAATAACCATTTATTTTCAATCGAACAGAAATTGACAGAGTTACGGAAGTTTATTTAACTTTGAGCAGATCTTCGGTGCCGTTTTTTACTCTTTTTATGAACCAAAACGGGACTGTCACTATCAATCATTACACTAACCATAGAGTAGATGTGGGCTTAGTAGAAATGCCCTGTCGTGCAGTGTTTGATGTTTTCAGACCCAAAAATCACAAAGGCTAACCCCTTTAAATTTGTTAATTTAGGGTCCGTCTCCAAATCACATTTTTGCATCAAAATTATTACAAGGGAGTCCCTCCCATTGATAATAATCAATTTATAGGTCAATCGAAGAAATTGACAGATTTACGGAAGTTTATTTAACTTTGAGCGATCTTCGGGTGCAGTTTTTTTTACTCTATTATGACCAAACGGGAACTGTCACTATCAATCATTACAACTACCATAGAGTAGAACGTGGGCAGTAGAAGAATACCCTGTCCGTGCAGTTGATGTTTTCCCCAAAAATTCACAAAGGCTATCCCCTTACAAATTTGTTATTTAGGGTCGTCTCAAAATCAACAAATTTTCCTTCAAATTTTAACAGGGATTCCTCCCATTGACAAAAAACCAATTTCATTGTCCAATCGAGAAGAGGAAGGAACAGAAATTGACAGATTTACGGAACTTTATTTAACTTTTGAGGCAGAATATTCGGTGCAGTTTTTTTTACTCTTTTATGACCAAAACGGGAACTGTCACTATCATCATTACAACTAACCTAGAGAGACGTGGGCAGAAGTAAAATTGCTCTGTCGTGCCGTTGATGTTTTCGCCCAAAAAATCACAAATTTACAAATTTTGTTATTTTAGGGTCCGTCTTAAAATCAATATTTACTTCAAAATTTAGTAACAGGGTCCTCCCATTGACAAAAAACAGATTTTCATTGTTCAAATTCGAACAGAATTGACAGATTTACGGACTTTATTTAACTTTGAGCAGAATATGCGGGTGCAGTTTTTTTACTTCTTTTATAACCAAAACGTAACTGTCACTATCACTCATTACAACTAACCAAAGAAGACGTAGCAGAAGTAGAATTGGCTCTGTCGTCAGTTGATGTTTTCGCCAAAAAATCCACAAAGCTAACCCCCTTTACAAATTTGTTACTTTAGGGTCCGCCTCAAAGCAACATATTTTCTTCAAATTATTACAAGGAGTCCCCCCATTGACAAATACCAATTTATTGTCAAATCGGAAATAAGAATTGCAGTTTACGAAGTTTATTTAACTTTGAGCAGAATCTTTGGGTGCGTTTTTTTTACTCTTTTATTAACCAAAACGGGACTGTCATATAATCTATACAACTGACGAGAGTCGACGTGGGCATTAGTACGCAATTGCCCTGTCGTGCAGTTTGATTGGTTTTCCGCCAAAAAATTCACAAGGCTAGCCCCTTTACAAAATTTGTTTATTTAGGTCCGTTTAAATCAATATTTTCAGTCACAATTATTAAAGGGATTCCTCCCATTGACAAAACACCAATTCATTGTCAAATCGAACGAATTGACAGAATTTTACGGAACTTTATTTACTTTGGCAGAATATTCGGGTGCAGTTTTTTTACTCTTTTATGAACCAAACGGGAACTGTCACTATCAATCATTTACAACTAACCATAGAGAGACGTTGGCAGAATGTAGAATTGCTTCTGTCGGCAGTTGATGGTTTTTCGCGCAAAACTCACAAGTCTAACCCCTTTCCAATGTGTTATTTAGTGTCCGTCTCAAAAGCAACATTTTCTTCAAAATTATTAACAAGGGATTCCTCCCAATTGACAAAAAACAATTCATGTCAAATCGACAGAAATTGGCAGATTTACGATTTTATTAACTTTGAGGCGTGTGAATGTCTTCGGGTGCGTTTTTTACACTTTTATGAACCAAACGGAACTGTCACTATCAATCTTACACTACCATAGGTACGTGGCAGTAGTCGAATTAACCCTGTCGTGCAGTTGATGTTTTTCGCTCAAAAAAATATCACAAATGCTAACCCCTTTACAAATTTGTTAATATAGGGTCCGTCTCAAAATCAACATTTTCTTCAAAAATTATTAACAATGGAGTCCCTCCCATTGACAAATAACCATTTATTGTCAATCGAACAGAATTTGACAGATTTACGGAGTTTATTTAACTTTGAGCAGAATCTTCTGGTGCAGTTTTTTTTTTAACTCTTTGTATGACAACCTCAAAACGGAACTGTCACTTCAATCATTACAACTAACCATCGGTAGACGCGGGCACTAGTAGAAATACCCTGTCGTGCAGTTTGATGTTTTCGCCAAAAAAATCACAAAGGCTAACCCCTTTACAAATTTGTTACTTTAGAGTCCTCTCAAATCAACATTTTCTTCAAAATTATTAACAAGGGAGTCCTCCCATTGACAAATAACCAATTTATTGTCAAATCGGAAAGAAATTGACCGGTATTCAGGAAGTTTTATTTCACTTTGAGCATGAAGCTTCGGTGAAGTTTTTTTTACTCTTTTATGATCCAAAACGGAAACTGTCACTATCAAATCATTACAACTAACCATAGAGTAGATGTGGGCAGTGATAGAAATGGCCCTGTCGTGCAGTTGATTTTTCGCCCAAAAAATCACAAAGCTAACCCCTTTACAATTGTTAATTTAGGGTCCGCCCTCAAATCACATTTTCTTCAAAATTATTAACAAGAGGGAGTTCCCCCATGACAAATAACAAATTTATGTCAAATCGGAAAGAAATTGACAGATTTACGGAAGTTTATTTAACTTTGAGGCAGAATTCTTCGGTGCAGTTTTTGTTACTCTTTTATGAACCACAAACGGGAACTGTCACCTATCAATCATTCACTAACCATAGGGTGACGAGGGCAAGTAGTAATATTACCCTGTCACGTGCATTTGATGTTTTCGGCGCCAAAAAAATCACAAGGCTAACCCTTTACAAATTAGTTATTTAGGGTCCGTCTCAAATCAACATTTTTTCTTCAAATTATTACACGGGAGTCCCCCCTTGACAAATAACCAATTTATTGTCAAGATCGGAAAGAAATTGGAACAGATTTACGGAAGTTTATTTAACTTGTGGCAGAATCTTTGGGTGGCCGTTTTTTTACTCTTTTTATGAACCAAAACGGAACTGTCCCTATCAATTCATTACACTGCCATAGAAGTAGACGTGGGCAGTAGTAGAATTGGCAAACTGTCGTGCAGGTTGATGTTTCCCAAAAACTTCACAAGAGGCTATCCCATTTACAATTTGTTAATTAGGGTCCGTCTTAAAATCCTATTTTCTTTTCTTCAAATTATTAACAGGATTCCTCCCATTGACAAACGAACCATTCATTTTTAAATCGAACAGAAATTGACAGATTTACGGAACTTATTTAACTTATGCAAGATATTCGGGTGCACGTTTTTTTTACTATTTGTATGGAACCAAAACGGGATCTGGTCACTATCAATCTTACAACAACCATAGAGAAGACGTGGGCATAATTAGAATTGCTCTGTCGTGCAGTATGATGTTTTCGCCAAAAAATCACAAGGCTAACCACTTTCACAAATTTGGTTAATTTAGGGTCCGTCTCAAAATCACATTTTCTTCAAAATTATTAACGAAGGGATTCCTCAATTGGACATGAACAATTCATTGTCAAAGCGAAAGAAATTGAACAGATTTACGGAAGTTTATTTAAACTTTGAGCAGAATCTTCGGGTGCAGTTTTTTTACACTTTTATGAACCAAAACGGGAACTGTCACTATCAATCATTCCAACTAAACCATAGAGTGACGTCGGGTCATTAGTAGATTACCCTGTCCGTGGCAGTTGATGTTTTTCGCCAAAAAATCACAAATGCTAACCCCTTTACAAATTTGTTAGTTATGGTCCGTCTCAAAATCAACATTTTCTTTCAAAATTCTTAACAAGGGGTCCCCCATTGACCAAATTAACCAATGTTATTGTCAAATCGGAAGAAATTGACAGATTTTACAGAAGTTTTTTTAACTTTGAGCAGAATCTTCGGGTGCAGTTTTGTTTACTCTTTTATGAACCAAAACGGCACTGTCACTGATCATCATTACAACTACCAATAGAGTAGATGTGGGCAGTAGTAGAAATGCCGTCGGGCAGTTGATGTTTTCGCCCAAAAAATCACAAAAGGCTAACCCTTTACAAATTTGTTAATTTAGGGGGTACCGTCTCAAAATCAACATTTTTCTTCAAAATTATTAACAAGGGAGTCGCACCCATTGACAAATAACAAATTTATTGTCCAAATCCGGAAAGAATTGACGATTTACGAAGTTGTTATTTAACTTTGAGCAGAATCTTCGGGTGCAGTTTTTTTACTCTTTTATGGAACCAAAACGGGAACTGTCACGATTCAATCATTACACTACGCCATAGAGTAACGAGGGCAGTAGTAGAATTACCCTGTCGTAGGGCAGATTGATGTTGTCCGTTCCAAAAAAAATCACAAAGGGCTAACCCTTATACAACATTGTTTAATTTAGGGTCCGCTCTCAAAATCAACCTTTTTTCTTCAAATTATTACAAGGGAGTTCCCCCCATGACAATTACCAATTTATTGTCAATCGGAAGAATTGACAGATTTTTACGAAGTTTATTTACTTATGAGCAGAATCTTTGGGTCCGTTTTTTTCTCTTTTATGAACCAACGGGAACTTTCACTATCATCATTGCAACTGACCATAGAGTAGACGTGGGAGTGTAGAATTTGCACTGTCGTGCATGAATGTTTTCCCCCAAAACATTCACAAAGGCTGATCCCATTTACAAATTTGTTAATTTTAGGGTCCTCTTAAAATCAATATTTTCTTCAAAATTTTAACATGGGATTCCTCCCATTGCAAAAAACCAATTCATTTGTCAAATCGAACAGGAATTGACAGATTGACGGAACTTTATTAAATTTAACTTTGGAGCAGAATATTCGGGTGCAGTTTTTTTTACTCTTTTATGAACCAACACGGGGA
Organism: Sweltsa coloradensis; assembly: GCA_024449915.1. Taxonomy (NCBI): domain Eukaryota; kingdom Metazoa; phylum Arthropoda; class Insecta; order Plecoptera; family Chloroperlidae; genus Sweltsa; species Sweltsa coloradensis. The sequence goes on from JAMZAV010014325.1 coordinate 13,498, forward strand.
ACTGTCACTATCAATCATTACACTAACATAGAGAAAGACGTAGGCCGAAGTAGAATTGCTCTGGTCCGTGCAGTTGATGTTTTTGCCAACGCTAAATCACAAAGGCTAGACCCTTTACAAATTTGGTTTAATTTAGGGGTCCGTCTCAAAATCAACATTTTTCTTCAAATTGTTAACAAGGGATTCCTCCAATTGACAAAAAACAATTCATTGGTCAAATCGAACAGAAAATTGACGATTTACGGAGTTTATTTAACTTTTTGGCAGAAATGTTCGGGTGCAGTTTTTTTTACTCTTTTTTTTTTTTTTATGCACCCCAAAACGGGAACTGTCCTGATCCATCATTACAAACTAACGCATAGAGTAGACGTGGTCAGTGTAGAATAACCTGTCGTGCAGTTGATGTTTATCGCCAAAAAATTCACAAAGGCCTACCCTTTACAATTTGTTAATATAGGGTCCGTCTCAAAATCAACATTTTCTTAAAATTATATTACAAGGGAGTCCTCCCATTATCCAAATAACCAATTTCTTGGTCAAATCGGAAAGAAATTTGACAGATTTAACGGGGGGGGGGAGGGGGGAAGTTTATTTAACTTTGAGCAGAATCTTCGGGTGCAGTTTTTTTACCTCTTTTATGAACCAAAACGGGAACTGTCACTATCAATCATTACACTAACCATCGAGTAGATGTGGGCAGTATAGAAATGCCCTGTCGTGCAGTTTATGTTTCGGGGGGGGCCCAAACAAATCACAAAGGCTAACCCCTTTACAACATTTGGTTAATTTAAGGGTCCGTCCAAATCAACATTTTTCAGCAAAATTATTAACAAGGGAAGTCTCCCATTGACAATAATCATTTTATAGTCAATCGGAAAGAATTGACGAGATTTCCGGAAGTTTATTTAACTTTGAGCAGAAATCTTTCGGTGGGCAGTTTTTTTACTCTTTTATGAAACTAAACGGTAACTGTCACTATCAATCATTCAACTAACACATAGATTCACGAGGGCAGTAGTAGAATTGGTCCGCTTCGTGGCAGTTTGATGTTTTTCGCCAAAAAATCACAAAGGCCACCCCTTTACAAATTTGTTAATTTAAGGGTCCGTCTCAAAATCAACATTTTCTTCAAAAATTTTTAAAAAGGGGTTCCCCCCCTTGACAAAACCAAATTTTTTTTTCAAATCGAAAGAAATTGACAGATTTTACGGGGTTTATTTAACTTTGGCGAAAACCGGGTTCGTTTTTTCTCTTTTATGAAAACCAAAAAGGGGAAAGTCACTACAAACATTACAAATAAACCCTAGAGTAAAGGGGGGATAGAAATTCCCTGTCGTGCATGATTTTTCGCCAAAAAATCCCAAAAAAAAAAATTTTGCTAAAAAAACCCCTTTTTAAAAACCCCCTTTTTTTTAAATTTAAAAAAGGGTTTTGGGTTTTTTTTTCAAAAAATCCAAACCGTTTTCTTCAAAAAATTTAATTTGGAAAAGGGAGTTTGGGCCCCCCGGGCCCCCAAAAAATTGAAAAACCAAAAAAAAA
>JAMZAV010014326.1:0-15134 GCA_024449915.1 Sweltsa coloradensis
GCGCGGATAAAACCGAAGATCCGGGTTCGACTCCAAAACGAGAAATTTTTTTTGGATGAGCGTAGCGAGCGTAGCGAGCGAAGCGAGCGAAGCGAAGATTCCATTTCACTACACTGGAGAAAAAAATCCGGAATGTTTTTATTTTTTTATTTATTTTTTTTCTTTCTTTCTGTATTTTTGTGTGTTTGTTAACACGATTCCCCGGTTTAAACCGATACTCCGTTGCGATGAAATTTTATGGAGACCTTCGAAATCCTAAACTTAGAACTGCCACTTTTTTGAGCGCAATGGGGAAATTTTTTCTCATAAAAAAACGCAATTTTAACGATTTTTTTTCGATTTTTAAAAAATTTCTTCGACTTATAACACCTACTTTGCTTTATCCGATTGTAATGTTTTTTTTACAGAACCTTAATTTTATGAATTAAGATATTTGTGTGAAATTTGAGCGTAATCGAAAATTATTTCTCATGAAAATAAAAATTTTTAAACGGGTTTTTTTTTCTTTTCTAAAACAATTCTTTGACTTATAACACCTAATGCTTTATCTTATTGTAATGATTTTTCACAGAACCTTAATTTCGTGAATTAATATATTCGTGTTAAATTGAGCGCAATCGAATAATTATTTCTTAACAAATTGCAATTTTACGATTTTTTTATTTTTAAAAAATTTACGATTAACTAAAAAAATTAAGTTAACTTTTTATTTTCTTTTATTTAATTATAAAAATTAATTTAAATTTTTTTTATTTAATTTAGTTTAATTAAAAAAATCTTCGATTAAGTAATGATTTTTTCACAAAAAACAACAGAAAATCCGCGTAACACATGGCATCTCAAGCACCATATACGCTCATCCAACAACGGCGGCGGACTTAGCGTTTTCCTAGTAAATTAATTCTTTGTCTTTTTATAATTTGACACGTATCATATACTGGCTAACAAGATTGCGTTCCGTTACATGCTATAAAGTAAATATTTTTCACATCATTGCGAGGCGTAATCCTAATATGAACTGATGACCATTGCAGGTCATACAAAAATTTAGGGATTTTCCATCGAATTTATATCGTATGCACGATTTTGATTATGCTGTGTACGTTTCTTATTGGGCTCAGCGGAAAATAAAATGGTTGATTCAAGCTTAAAAAGCTTAACACAATAACATAATGTCTTACTGTTGCCGTGTTTCATAGCAACAGTAACATGTATTATGCATTGAGTGGTGTTCTGCATTTGCTGAACAGTTTTTACTCTGTGGCCAAAGAATTGTTATTTCGAACATAAATAACCATCCTGTCACTCAAAAAGTCGTATCGCCAGAGTGCGCCACTTGCTGGGGCTGAAAAGGCCTAAAATAGCGGCAAAACATGCATTCGTAGTTCAGTAGTTTAGTGGTAACTACTCACACGATTTTGGTAATTTTTTTTTTATTTTGAAGATAAATGTTGAAATTAGGACTTGTGTGATGTACATTTTCCATAAAAAATTTTGTAATTTTTTTATAAAGCTCTAAAGTGAAGGTAAATTTTCAAAATATTGTCCAAGTTCGCAATTTTTTATAAGCCCATTTTATATACAATTTCGAAAATCGACATCACACAAGTTCTTGTAAATTTTTATCGTGAAAAGATTAAAAAAAAATTATGCCGATATGACAATTGTGGGCCAGTTCCACTGAAATGCGGGAGCACTGCATCGCGCCGATATTATAGCTACTCCTGTGCAGCCTTAATATCTTGTAACTTTGATTTATACAATTTTTCAACTTTTTTAATCCGAATTTTACGAAAATTGTCGATTTGGAAAAAATTTAAATCGCCTTTAAAGTGACTCCAGTGAGTGTACCAACGGACTCAAGAGTATATATTATTATTCACCTACAACTTATAAATAGGTCCAACTTGGTATTTTTATGTCAGATAATTTACAACTGTAGTTTATTTTTACTACACTCAAAGTATTTGTTTATTTTTTATTGTTACATTTTAGGAAAACATATTTATTTGCATCTCTTATTGGTACAGTCGCTAACTGACTAGTTCAGTTATTTGCCAACCTCAGAAATCGAAACGTCTCATCAAAATAACACTTAAATCACTGAAGTAGGCTAATGGGCCAATGAACAAAGTAATATTGTGTTCGTTAAACATTAAACGTACAATATGATTGTCTCTCATGTAATTTGTAACAATAAATATACGATATGTAATAGTTGGAAACTTCTTCTTGAGAGTTTGGCCAACCTGGTATTTGGCTTGGCAACACGGCACCAGCAGCCTTCTGCCTCTGCTTCTGATCGAGTGGATAGAAACGCGCCGAGAGAATCTGCCACCCTCGAAAGTGTTTCATACCAAAATAACTGTAGTGTGCGTATATATGCTATTAACAGACGTAAATTACATTCAATAAATATTGGCAGAAGGCTTTAAAAGTATTAAAAGTGTCCTAATTGACATCACAAAACTTTTACGCTCGTTTTGAGTCGGCATGCATATCTGCTGGGTTGAAGGAAGAGCACGCATCGCTCTGGACCGCCCGAACTCTGTGGTCGCTAATGGCACAGCGGCTAGCGCGCTCGTTTTGTATGCGAAAGGTCGCCGGTTCGAGTCCCGACTGGGAAAACTTTTTTAATTTTTTTGGCTCATTCCGTCTTTATTGTTCATGATTTTTATTCCTTCTCAATTGGAATTTACTCAAATACAAGGACATTTTTCCCTCAACATTTGCTATTTACGTCAGTAAGCCTACACCTCTCAAAATGGAGTTTATGTTTGTTATGTATGTATTTATGTGAGTTGTTTTATGCATACTTTTTATTTGATTTTTTACATAAGAACGTAAATTATTGTCCATTTTATCAGGCATACTCTAACATGTTACACAACACGTGTTTTCACTTATTTCCTAGTTAGGCCTACTGACGCGGTATCTAATATGGCTATAACTGATTTTATATGTATTTCTTACTGGACCTAATTTTTTTACCAGGCCCTAAACCAAACGGGCTCGGTGAGTGTGGTGAAATTTGCCGTGGACGGCCGCACAAAATCGTATTTAGGCCTACACAGAGATTCTATGAATCAAGTGCATCAAGATTCAATCAAGCACTGAAAGCATTAAAATATTTTCAGCTCTTGGCGTTCAGTTTCAGCGTAACAGTTTCGCATATACAAATTCATAAATTTTTCTATGCGTCTACTGCAAACTATTTATTTGTAACGTATTGACAATGTACTTTTCCCGTAAGTAGGACTACCTCTACCTCATGATGTGCCTACCTCTACCTCATCATGTACCTCCCAGGTATGTACTTCCCAGGTTCCTTTTCCTAATCAACTGTTATCTATTCAGCTGTTACAATTGCATTCTGCATGACTGTGCTTCAATTACTATTTTAAGTTGGTAGTTAATGTAGGGCCTACATTCACAACAAAAGGCCAATTATGTTAATGGGTGGCTAGTCAATGAATCATAACACCCCAAGGATTTTTACTTTTTAAAATCAATTTTAACTGAAAAGGATGGATAATATTCCGCCCATCGAGTATTATTTAGTATTTCTAGGCCTAGGCCAACTTTCGATTTATATATCCAAATCTGAAAGATATATCCAGCAGCATAACGCAAACATATCCGAACCCCGTGCTGTCATAGGGAAGGCAGCCAACCCACTTTTTAAATTTGGCTCCCCCCCCCCACGAGTTCACTGCCATTGGTCAATCGCGCGCGGCTTCGAAGTGACGTCACGCAGCGTTGCCAAACCTTCACTGACGCTCCTGTTTATCACAATTATAGCTTGACTTTGGACGTAAAAATTTCAAAATCCAGTATGGTAACATGTATTTTACAAATACTTTTCTTTTTCAGTGTTTAATTACCTGCAAATTGATACATAATTTAGTCATATTTCACTTGCGGTTCGTGTACTGTAGTACCTTTTTGGTCGGAAAGTGTAGAGTTTTGCAGGCTTGCAATGTTAAAGGATAGGGATTTACTTGATTTTTATTTCGAAAAATCTCCGAAAGTAAGCTGGTAACCCCCATTTTGCTTGTTGTATTATTAAAAAGCACACTATTAAGAGTATATATTATAATTTTCAGACAAATTTCACTACAAGCATGTTTCAATGGATCGACTTTAACCTAGGTAGGCCTACTTCTTTTTTGTTTCACATAGATACTGGAGCATTGTACCAATCTAAAATGGCCCTTTATAACATCATGTCTTGAAACTGTCACACAAAAATATGCCTTCCAAAATCACACCCTTTCTTGCTAATCAGCATATTTTGACCAAAACACTTACCCAAATTACAAAACAAAATATAGAGGATTTACTTCAGAAAAGGCTGTAGTGAATGTCAATAATTTGGCCAATTTTTTTTGATCAAAATCCTCCAAGAGTACGGGGCATAAAGATCGACCCCATGTTATTTCTTATGGAAGATTTTTGCCGATGGGAACTAGGCAACTAGTTAAAAAATATTGAGTTTTACAAAAAAAAATCATGTCAATAATTTTTCAGTTAATTTCTAAATTCATAACTAGTCTAGTTGGCCTGGATATAATATGTGAATGAATATCTCTTTAGACCCGTAGCCATATTGAAGGCTGGTGTGGTCAAGCGCCATTATAGGCACCAATGGCAAGGCAATTCTTTTTTAAAATTTTAATTAATTTATAGAACAGATTTAACAGCTTGTAAAGGTAGGTAGTAGCAAAACTTTTGGGTTTAAATATAGATGGAAACCTTAGGCAAAGATTATGAAGGCCTTTTATAATCTTTGCCTTAGGCCTACATGGAATGGCCATGTTGAGTTCGTAGCCAGAAAATCAATCCAGGTACCTGTATATTTGTATAAAACAATATAGGCCCCTACTGCAAGTGCAACATGAGCTTATTATGCATACCATGCACTTATTTAACCATATTGTCATGTCCATGGGCTCGGTTCGAACCCATGTTCATGTATTCAATTATTTGGTTTCTTTTGATGATGATAATAACGATTGGGACATTTCAAAGCAAAGAGGATTAAAACAACAATGACATTGGAATGTGCAGCATTGGCACTTACATAACTTTAATGAGAACAAAACAGTTGTTGTATAATGCAAACCTTTCATAACATAAGGTTGCCGAGTAGTGGTGACGAGGTTGAGGGGAAGGGACTTAGGCCCTTGAGACGTACAGACTGGAGCCCTGGAGGGGAAAGTCAAGAGAGTCTAGGGAAGCTTCTTGGTGACGGAGGTGCGTTCTGACTGGGGATTTTGAAGACGGACCGGCGAGAGGGCTGGGTGCCTACCCGGGTGTTGAACCAAGAGAGCTCGTCTAGGTGACGTACGGCCCAAGTGTCCAGAATAAGCGACTTGAGTGCTCATCGGAAGCGCAGGACTAGGTGTCCGGCTTTGGAAGCAAGGGCTTAAACCCAGGTTTTGCTAGACACAGGAAGAGAACCGAGGACTTTCGCCTTACAAGAGGTGAAGAACAAGAGCCACATCACCAGCTGCCGGGGGTCCGGGGTCAGGGTCGCACCTTTCTCTACCAGTCATTAGGGGAAAGAATAAGCTAATTCACTGAATAATAGTAATAGTAATGCTAAGGGATACGAGCCCACGTTCAGCCGAGTACAGTGCATGAGCTCCCGGTACCAGGCGGAGTAGGCTGACCATTAATGTCTTTAGCTAATACAGTGCACCCTTCTTTTGTTATTTATGACTCTTATTACACGGGCACCACTATCCTAAGTACTCCCTCATTCCCAGACTCTAGATAAGAGACATTCCGGTCACAAGTATAATCGTGGATGTCCCTGGAGTTTTTACGCCCCCATATAACATCTACTCCGGCATTAACATCCATGCTTAAGGGGTGACATCCGCTAAACTTGCAATATATAAACTATGGCATAGGTATATTAATCGGGGAAACGCAGCAAAAAAAACACACTAACAATCTTAGGCTTCAAAGAGGGCAATACTTAATACGGTATATTGTTACGTAAGTTTTAAATTAAAACAACACAATCTTGTAAAGAATGTAAATCCCAAAAAACCTTACTTTACCTTCCTTCTGCTATTAATGTTTTATGTGTGTGAACACCATCATGATATCTGCATTGCATACGCGGAACAGGTACAACCTTACCTACGCATGGCGTATACAAAATTTAAGTTAATTGATAAAGCTCCTGGACTGTGATACTTGTCGGTTGTCGGTCGAAACGAAAAGAATTTCACATTGGTATTCTATAATGCCATTTGGCGAGTTGTCTTTCGTTTCCCAAATTTAACCGACAAGTTTTACCTCAAAAGTGTAAAATTTATGATATTTATGAAAAATGTGGAAAAACTTGGAAGTGGGACTTTTAATGGAAGTAACCAGAAGAATGAAGACTATTTACTGGCCATGGGGCCCCATGGACAAAGCTCTAGAAGAGGGAGGAGGACTGATCGACGCAGCCACTCTCCCCAGTTGCTTCTAGACTTTTGAGCATTCCGCCCTTTGTCAGCTGTGTCAGAGAGGATTTGGTCTATATTTGGGCCATTCACCCCAAAGTCCCGACAGATTGACAGCTGCGAGAGTCCAAGAATTGGCTGCCTTCAAAAGCCACTTGAGATGCAAGAAGGCAAGAGTCGTAAACAAGTCGGAGGTTATGAAGATGCTACAGAAGTTAATGATCTCGTACTTGAAGATTTGGATGCCCATGAAGAAATGGGGTGGGTCCAAGCCTCGGATTCCGAATCGGGCTACAACATGATGGCTAACAGTACACTGAGGATGCCATGAAGAAAAGAAAATTGGGGATGATTGATTCAGAGTAGAGAGAGAGATGTGTATACTGGTAGCATTTTTAAAATTTCCATTTTATTTTTATAGCGCTATCTTTGTAGCTTCTAATTAAAAAAAAACATGTGTAGTCAGAGGTCTAACTTCTAAAGGGTTACTTCATATTTTTAAAAATTTTCAATACATTTTAATTGACATGTGGGGCTATATACACTCTATTGCAAATTGCAACTGTTATAACAAAGCAAGAATATGCTTACCTTGTTAAAGAAAATAAAAACAGACATTTAGGGATATCAGATCAAACACACAATTCTGTGTTTAAGGGCTATGCTCGTTATGGTTTTCTTCGGTTTTCCCATGATTATACCAACGATCATTAAATAAAAAATTTGACGAGTGAGCGCAGCGAACGTAGTCTACAACGCTACTCGATCGGGTCCCCTTTGGGCGTGATTAATTCTGTATGTTTTAAATGTTAAAAGTTAAATGTCTGTCTGTCCAGTCCCATACGGCCGAACGGCCAAATGAAATGAGCTGAAATTTTAAACAGACCTCCGTGACCAGGTAACTAAGAACTGCTAACAAAATGAGCACAATCTGTTTTCGATTTAACCTGCAAGAAATAAAAAACTGAAAAAACGTTGAAATGTTAGGAATTATTTTAACGAAATGGTTTTTCATTTTGAAATAATATTTTTTGTTTGTTATTTACCTGGCTGTGAAATGCCGTGTCCAAGGTTAATCGAATGTTGGACGTCAAGGTACCCCCAAATTCTGCTCGTAGATTGGTAACCTTGCAATATTTTAAACGTATTTCGTACTGGCTATGTTTTCCCATTGTATTGCCACAGACGATGGACTACACTGCGTTTATGCATTTCAAAACTTTTAAATAATTAAAAAATACAATCCAGAAATTACAAAATCTTTCCGACCATTGAACCCACGTCTCCCACATTTCGGCTATAAGGGCGCTTTAGCCACTCGACTAGGGAAAAGCCAAAGTCGTTGATAGACGAGTGAGAAAGTCATGTGTTGAGTACGCGGGAACATTTGCATTTAAGTTTGATTATAATATTCGTATCAATAACAGGGTATTTAAGTTAGGTCATAGTTTAGGGCCCTAATGCGCCACTCTAAACCTACGATAGGCTTGGGAGGCCCAAGGTAGGGGGAAGAAAGGAATGTTACCGGTAACAACGACTTTGGCGTTTTCCCTCTAGGGAAAAGCCAAAGTCGTTGTTAGACGAGTGAGTAGGCCATGTGTTGAGTACCTTACTTTTTTTCCCACCTTCGGCCCCCCTACCTATCATAGCTACAGTGGAGCATTATGGCCTTACAGTTTTACTGCCCTTACACAGACCTGGTAGTAACGCAACGGAAGTTACGCGTTACTGTAACGAAATTACTTTTTGCAGTAACGAGCCAGTAATTTAATTACAATTTTCTCAAAGTAACGAAAAAGTAATTTTCACTACTTTTTTTCATTGTAATTTGGCATTAGTAACGCTTACTTTTGCGCGCGGCTCGCGCCTTTGTGTATCAAATATCAGTCACTGTGCCAGTGTGCCTGCTGCCTTTCTACGTATTGCCCGCTTGAACAATGTGCATGCAGCATTTCCGACATTTCGTAGGTCTGATCGAGAGATTTCTAATCCCCAGTTTTTATTTCAGAACCCTAGCCATGTTTTACTTTTGGTACTTCCCCTTTGATGAGCGCCGTTGACGACGAAAATTATCTACTTGACATCAAACATTCAAGTCTGTGTCAAATAAATCGATAGTCGAATTGTTACACTTGTAGTGTAGTTACAAAATTTCGCCGATAGATGTCACCCGCGTAATCAAAAATTTACTATACATCTAAAACGTCGATATCTACAATATCTCTGTGTAGGCCTCCGCTGGTTTTAAAATGTGGGCGTGGATAACACCCTGTCTGAACCCGCCATCGGCAGACAAAACACTTGCGTCATACTCGTCCGCACGTCAGATACATTTTAATTAAAAAGTAATTTTTGAAAGTAATTTCAACTACTTTTTTTCATAAAAAGTAACGTTATTTCATTACTTTCTTGGAAAAGTAACTAAATAGTAAATTTGTTTACATTTTTACTGAAGTAATGAGTAATGTAATTTCATTACTTTTCAAAAGTAACTTAAACCCAGGGCTGCCCTTACACCAACTAAACTTTAAACCCTATTATTTATACGAAAATAATTATCAAACTTACCTAAATATGCAAATGTTGCCGGGTACTCACACATGACCTGCTCACTCGTCTAACAACGACTTTTGGGGTTTCCTAGTTATAATATAATAATAGGCCTAATAATAGGCCTAATAATAATAATAATAATAATAATAATAATAATAATAATAACATATCCGGGTGCCAGTCACTATGTCAAACGGATTACCTCTACAGACATAACCAGTAGCTAACATTATTCACCAAAAACTAGCAATCAAGTACAACCTCATTGATACACACACACCTTACTACAAATACAAACCGGAGAAAGTACTAGATAGCAAAGATTTCAAATTATTTTAAACGACCGCACAGTTTATAACGACCAAACTATACATCACAACAGACCGGATATAATTATAATTGACAAGAAAAAAAAGAAACTCCCCTTATTGACGTTGCTGTCCCAATGTGCCATAACGTCGAGACTACATGGAAGAAAAAAATTGACAAGTATAGTGAACTTGCAATTGAGATCAAGAAATGTGGAAACAGAAAAAGGAAAATACAATCCCATACGTGATATCGGCTAATGGCGTCATACCGAAAAAGCTACATGAAAGCATTAAAAAACTAGATCTTCCCCCCAATGTTTACATCGAGACTCAAAGGCAGTATATTACTCAACACGTTAGAATAGTTTGTAAATTTCTAAACTAAGAATGATACTTCGAAATTCCGAGACAGCTTCCATCCTGACATGGTTTTTCGTGGTTTTCCCATAGTCCGAAGAGCAAAAAGCTAGGATGGCGACGAGAATCGGCCACGACCGTACACAGCAGAAAGAAAACATCATCTACAAACTATATTATAAATGACTTATTTAGTTAGAGTTAAGACAAATAATAATGTAGGTATTAATAGATACACATGGAAGACTTGACGTAAGTCCGTACAACATATTAGATACGGTTTTTGACCGAGTTTTTATGAAATACATCCAAAAAAATAATAATAATAATAATAATAATAATAATAATAATAAAAAAAATAAACCTTAATTTACAAGTTGAAACCAAGTACTTTGTGTACCTATATAGTACACGCAAAAATTTACACCATCTCTAGTTCTCTATTGACGAGGAATTATTATATTATTATTTCTATCCTTTGGGCTTCTAGCATTGTTGTTCATTGTTCTTGTTGTTCAACTCTAGCCCATTAAAACTTTAAAATTTGGGTTTAAATAGTAGGCTTAGAAACTTAATATTCAACTTTTCTAAAAAAATACTTTACCAGAGGATTGGAAACAAAAAAAAACCCCCGTTCCCCCCCCCACCCCAAAAAAGCCCGTTTTTTCACCATTAAAAACCTACTATTCAGAAGTTACAAATCCATCCCAAACGGGGTTCGAACCTGAGCCCTACCACATTCCCAAAGTAGGCGCCTTAGTAAACTAGACCACCGAGACGGCTAAGGCGCCTACCTGGAATGTGGGAGACTCGGTTTCGAACCCCGATCGGGATGGATTTTTTTAAACTTCTAAACTGTATTAAATATTTAATATATAGCACCTCTAAAATACTATATATATTGGTAGGCCTATGTTCATTGCTTAGTTTTTTGTTTGGACTTACACTACTTTTAGCATATACACACTTCTTACTTTTTCGTAGCTTCATCAAACATCCTTTTTGAGATTCCATGTTTGAACGGTAGAAGATCACGAGCAATGACATCAGAGTGGCAGCTGCAGTTCTCTTGATTGCACGATTGAACGTCGCCACTGCATCGTCAAAGAGGATCAATATGAAGAAGAAAATTCGTTTGACTCCCAGAATGATAATATTGTACATTCAGTGTTGTGAAACATGCAAAAAGCCTACCTGATGGTATGAGCTATGTTTTTAGGGGGTTAACAGAACTCAAACAATGGGGTGAAATAGTTTTAAAATCGATGCAGGGTAAAGGGATCCCTGGCCTTGGAATTTGGAAACGAGTTACACATAGGCTATTGAAAATATATAAATGGTGGGGCAAAGCACAATTACAGACACAGATTGGATGATTGTCTTAGGGCCTTGGTATAGGCATTACACAATTATGGTTAGTGAAGTCATAAAGACCGTCACTGGCGTAGGAACCTGGGAGGGAGGGGCAACAATTTTTGGATGAACAAAGTGAAGAGATAAATTTTAATTGGGTAGGCCTACCATAAAGTTCTAGTGTTTGTAGGCTGTGATTATATATTTTTATTTGTTTGTTAGCAAAATTCTGGTCAAGCAGCTAGAGTGAATTCAACTAGGTTTGAATGACCTTTTGACACTTCTCGGCGGCCATTGCGCATGTCAGTGAACCACATAAAAACATTAGTGGCTTAGCTTGGTGCAATTTAAACACCACTCCGATCTTCTTGTGTGCAGTACTTTCGTACTTTTCAAACTATGGACAGGGAAATCATTATATTTTCTTTCTGTTTTTTTCCTCTGATAGATTACCCAATTTGGTACTTTCATTAAGGGGACTCCCCCCCCCCCCCAAAAAAAAATGTAAAAATTCAGTGAAAACATGTCATAAGACAATCACCACTACTACATCTACTCCATCTGAGTTTTCGGGAGGCCAGGAAAACAATTATTTCGAACGTCATGTTGAACGTGTGAGTCAAGTTCACTGTCTTGACTCTTGACTTGAGTCATATTCAACTCCTCGCAAGTTGTAAAATTTATTCGTTGTGAACAGAAATAAGTAAAAAAAACAACAATGGGGGAACAATTAACAAAAAAATTTAAGGGATCCCGAAAATGAACAAGTACCCTAAAGGGTAATCTCTCGTGAATGGGCCTTTTGCACGATTTCTCAAATCCATAGAAAAAGTTCTATTCCGGTCAAAGTTTACAATACTTTGTGTGGAAAAATCAGGCCATGCACGTAGATTGAGTGACCTACATTTATGAGTAGGCCTAGGCCTATACTAAAAAAAAATCATTTCAATCGGGCAAAAAATGTCACAAAAAAATTTTGTAGAAATACACCAAACCTTACACACTAAAAGAAATGAGATCAAAAAAAAGGGGGCCCAAGCTCATCCAGTGGCGTGCGAACATACCAAATGGACCCAGCCCGATAGAAAAAGGGGGTGGGTGGTGGTCCCAAAAGGGGCCCCACCCACCCAACCTTTATTGAAATTTGTTTTACAATTTATTTTTCAATCATGTCCCATCCAAAATTTATTTTAAAACCTGAAATTCTTTTAATGTAATCACCATCTCGAAATCAAAAAACCCCCCAGTGTACAAAAGAACGTTGTCTGGGTATAGCAGGCTAGCAGCAACCCTTTTATACCTACTGAATGCGGTGTGCGGATCCGTGAGTCATTCATGGGGTTTGACTTCAATCGAGTTGGATCGTGGGAACTGTTGTACCTCTCGGACGATCCCTGCTCGCTTGCACTGGCTGGGTCCTTTAAAGTTGATTGTCATTGAATGACCCCCTGACCTTTTGGGCGCTAGCCTTGAAGAGGGTATTGTTTTGGGGGGTTTCATAAATCTACGTAATGACTCTGGGTTTTTCTTTTGGCAAGTGCTCGGTGGAAAACAAGAGGTTTTTAAATCTGACAAACTGGCAGCCCCTGTTGAATCGTGTGAGGTGAAGAAACGAAAAGTTGTTCAAAATCTTTAGGCCTGACCTTTTTAGCTTTAAAAAGTGCCCGATCTGTGCAATAAAGATAAAAGTGATGTTTGCCTTCCATGCACCCAAATGCCGATGGAAAATTCACTTTAAACCATTGTTTAAAATTAATTTTTTTTTACTTTTTGTGAATTGTGTATCAGTATCATTATCACTGGAATATAAAAAAAGTACAAAACATCATATAACGTATTTTTTCGTCTCGTTCACAGTAAAGTTTTTTAACTGTGAAAAAACGGAATAGATGTTCATTTCGTTGTTTATTTCATAAAAAAACAGGACGTTATTTTTAAATTTAAATTTATTAAGTACACGTCTAAATAAAAAATGACATGTAATAGGGGGCTAAACGTTATAAAAATAAATAGAATAAAAATAATTCAGCAACACCCCCCCCCCCCCCCCCATCATGCCGATCCCATTCTAGTTCAGCGTTCTGTTTGGATTTGGGGTGCCCATACAAAATATCAACCTTATTTTTGCATTTCAATATCACATGTTAATCAAGGCTGGAGTTCTTTTATTATTTAATGTGAAATGTATATAAAACTTACACTCTCATTTTAAATTCACTTACGTGTCACTGTGACGTTTGGAAAAAAAAGAAAATATAAGTGGGGACTTCGTAGACTAGCTACAACATCATAAGTAATAAACGTGTGCAAAATTTTTTTGTTTTCCCAAAAATAAAAAATAAACTGTTTCTATTTTGATAACCTTAATTATTCGTGATGAGCGTTGATCCGCGTCATTTAAAAATTTTTAACTGATTCCAGTCTAACGTTACAAACACCATTTAGGCAAATTCTTCGAAAAAGGGTCTTTTTCTATAAACAAAAAGAGCACCGCGATTCTGATAGGATGAATGCGTGAACGAAAAGAAAGTTAAACCCTTTTCGTAATGCCCAATGAAATAATACGCAACCCTTTTCACTCTCCGTCGCATTGATTATAGTATAACGAACAGAAGTTGAAGAAACCCCTTTTCGTAGATTTCCAATGATAATAATACCAACCACATTGCACTACTCGAGTCGCATTGATAGTTAATGACACGAAAGATCCTGCATTCACGCGGGAAAAATGTTTTCATGCAATACGCCGGAAATTGTCTGGGAAGTGGTCCTGTACTCAAACTCTATCAAATGGAAAGGGGGTTTTTTTTTCCCGTGAGAAAAAAAGGGCAAAAAACAGAAGTTTTTCAGAAAACCACTATTTAAAAAAATGCCTGACGGGTCCAAAGTTAAAAAAGAATGGCTTTTTTTATTCTAAAACCATGACAGAGTTTTCTGCATGACTTGCTGTTGCATGGTACTACTTAGCCCCAAAACGACCTTTGATTCAAACGGGTTGAATGACTGGGGCATTTACACACCCGGCCCGCTTTTTCATGAAGGAAAAGTGACCACTCCATTCGGAATTTCGAAGGGGATTTTCAATGGCGTCTTTTCCCTATTGACCAAAATATTTTAGGCAGCGAAAGCGCGTGTGCGGAAAAAATAGGAAAATTGTAATATTATAATGTCTGGATCAGTACCCACAAAACACAATGATGCACTAAAGGGCCCCTGAAAAAATTCGTCTTTTAACCGGGGGGAGATTTTTAGATTTTCTCTCCCTCGACACGGAACCATCCATACCTTAATTCACATCTTCGGCATGTGAACTCAAATAATCAAAAATGGGTCCTTTCATGTCAAAGTTGCCAAAACATTGATTGAAAGTGCTGGGCCCAAAGAAGTACGAGCCAAGATTTTTTCAAGATGTAAAAGAAAACAGGGGCTGTTCGCAGTTATTTAGACATACTACGATTTAGAAAATAGACCAATTCACTCTTTCGCAAAGGATTGCAATTCAAAAGGTACCCCAAGAACGTCTAAAAGCTTTGGACATGGGGAAGATGCTACTGGGGCTGGTATGTTTTTTACTATTTCAAGAACTCTGTCAACGCCATGGGCAGCTGGGGATCGAAATTTATTGCTCTCGTACGATGGACGCAAATATGCAGGGAGAGTATAAAGGGCTCAGAATTTATAAAAACCGGAATCCCCGAGCTCTGTAAAGTATTTTGTTTTGCCCCTATTCTTAAATTTTGTGCGTTGACGCTGTAGACAAGAATGAAGAATCAAGGAACTTTTTTGGTGTTTGCAACGTCGGTTCTTTTTGGGGGCCCGAAAACTACACACTTCATGTGCCCACAAAAGTTGCTTTACCGGTCACGGGTTCGCGGCTTAAAGTCTGCATACTTTAGGTCGAAAAAGTCTTTCGGGGCAAATGTTGGGAAGTATTGGGGTCAAACGGAATCGGTTTTTTTCCCATCATTTGTCAAACTTTTAAATACACACGTAACAAAAACATTCTTTAAATTGTGTTTAAAACTTAGCGCTAATTAGGGTTTGCAAAGTATCGAAAACTCGAAATTGTCCCCAATGCCAATCGGTTTTCTGGGGA
>JAMZAV010014327.1:0-14976 GCA_024449915.1 Sweltsa coloradensis
AATCAAAAATAGGTTTACTAGTTGAAATATTGTAGTAAGCAACTTACTGATTCCTCATATGTAATCGGGAATTCCCCCTCAAATGTCTGGTGGGGGGAAATGTCTTTGCCTTTGACTGTAATCTCTTTGGCAGATCGGAATGCTTTCGATACTCGATTGAGACCTGCAATGAAATGAATGAAAAAACATATATGTATTAGAATTCTAACCCAATATCACACAAATAATTTCTGTGAACGCCTTTAATTTAAAAAGATCAACCCAAAACCCTGTGCGACAACCCAACTGACACATCAATAAATAAAAAAATAATAATTTAATTGTATTTAGAGTCCTACCTACTCAGTTATATAACTGATTTTCAGGGGGGGACAGTAAATCAAAGCGACTAAGCCAACCCTGTAGGCCCCCGACGCATCGACGAGTGAGCGAAACCCAAACCCAAAAGGTCGATATTTTTAATAGGAAATATAGAAAATCAGTGGTATGGACAGTGCGAACACCCGCGGATCAACGCCAGAATCAACAAAGGCGATTCAAAAAAACTCTGAAATTATTATGTTTTTCGTTGCTAGGACGGCTCTAAAGTCACCGTTTACACACTCCTAAGACAAGAACTGATCGACTGAAGTAAAAATCAGAAGTTAAAAAACTTCTGACTTTGGCGGGAATAGAACCCTGGCCTTCTGCATTGGAAGCAGGTGGGCTAACCACAAGACCAACGAGCCACACATTAGTCAACATTAGGGCTGAGTCATGTCAACGCTAAAACGCCATGAAGCGTAGACACAATGTTCTCCCCATGCCAATTAGCCGGGCGGCCCCCCCATAAAAAATTCATTGCCCCCAGCATAGCTTGAGTAGGTACCTAAATATTACAATATATCATTTTTTGTAGGCCTAGGCCTATGTAAATTACAACAATTGAAAACACAAAAAAATTTGACCAAACACGATAAAAAAACTTGCGCAAGACAATTTTTTTTAACACAAACATTTTGTTTCCAATTTTGGGTGGTGATGCCAGGTTGGCAGAAGAAATTATTTGATTTTTTTTAATGAAACATTCGTCTATTGTTTTGCATTTATTGCTTATTGAGCGAGCGAAGGCGAGCGTCTCCACTTGACTCTTATGGCTCGAATGTCTGTTTTTTTTTTGTTTTTTTGTTTTTTTTTTTCTGTTACTGCTTCGATACAGGTCGCACCGTTTCTCTGATCGACCTGAAATTTTTCACACATGTACATACCACCTAGGCGGGTTGCTGTATAGTTTTTGAACAAAATCCGATCGTTGGTTTAAAAAAAAAAAAAATAAAAAAAATAAAATAAAAAATAAAAATGTTCCGATCTTATGAAATTTTGGGAGGTTTAATAAGTACAACATTCTCTCCTATTTTCCAAATTTTCAGCTAAATCGTTAAGACCTTAAAGACTTATTGGTAATCATAATTCGAAAAATGATGTTAAAAAATGAAGGAGGCAGTGAAGATACAAAGATACACTTTAGAAGGCATGAACGTGAATTAGTACAATGCAAAGATGTTGGAATAGTATAAAGTGTACAATGTCAATATCCAGTTAGGCCTACAGTTTGTGGTGGGCCTTATGGGAATGTCGTATTTCGGTCATGTTGCACGTACCGGTGCTCGCTCAACAACGCGTCCAACTGAGCGTTTTCCTAGTTTTGGGTTTAGTTAACCCTGGAAAATGATCCATAGGGGTTCCTGGTTTTACTGTATAGTGTATTATACAGGGCCCTCATATATTTTATATCCGAGGAAACAAGGAACAGTATGGCTCTCTGGCGCGCGAGTGAGGAACTAGAGAATGGGGGATAGGTACGCCCACCTGATGGGAAAAAACGCATGGTGAATCGCGTCAGTCTACGAAATACTAAGAAATATTATGATTGTATAATTAATTCCCCAAAAATTGCAATTTAAAAAGCAATAAAATACAGTAACCAAATAGATTGTCATCCATTTCAACCATTTACTCATACAAAACTCCCTGAAAGGTATTATCTAAACTTGACTTTTGGGGCCGGCAGGGGAATGTTGACAGGTTTTGAATGAAGCATATATTTTTAGACATTTATTTTATCTAGCCGATTTACACTACCGATTAAAGTCTGTGTCCCATATGTAAGCAGATTACACCAGATGTTTCAAAAATGGATTCAACCTCATATCGCCCTTCGTTTTGCACATTTAAATGCCTTTTTCAGCTCCGTTCACGCGAGATTTTTAGGCCTAGATTTGCTTTGGTGCGGTGTCAAAGTAGGGGCCTAGGGCCTACATTTTTATTATTTCGTGTAGGCTCTTCATTAAATAATAAATAAGAAGCTCGAAAGGGTGTGATGGCCTACAAACAAAATTAAGTCTGGCCAGAATATTATTATTTAAGCCAGAGTTTTGCACGTCTGCTAGGCCCTAGGCTAGGCGACTTGGCTGTAAATGCGAGATCAACACGCCTAGACAACACAGCTAAACGGAGCTATCCAATTTTTTTGAAATAAATTGATATTTTTTGGGATACAGAGTGGTTAATTATTTTTAAATTTATATTTTAGTAAGAAAAATTATTAGTTTTCTTCTAGCCGAGTCATTTGACCCCTAGGGAGGGTTTTGAAACTGGCAAGCAGTAGCCTAGGCCCTAGTCCAAGCTGGGCCCGGCCGTCAATTTTCCGCGCTGTTCTCTCAGTTTATCACAGCTCTAGGCCATTAACTTTTGTCAAATTACTATTTCCCGCTTGCTTTAGCATATTATACTACAAGGATATTTTATACTCTGGGATAAGTAATTGATGCTCTTTTGTTTAGGGCAACAAATCATAGGCGCTAGTAATTTGAAATGCAGTACGTGAGAGAACGTAGTACCCTATATAAAATCACTTATTCTTTACAGATTTTCATTATGTTTAAACTTAAACAACCACAAGATATCAACCTATAGTTCGAATCATTTTCTTTTATGTAACTGGACGTTTCAACGAAAAAGTAGGTTTCCAAGATTGGGCCCATGCAATGTTAGCCAAGCGTGTGGACGGCAAACTATCCCCTTTTACCGGGCCCTCTTGCTAAACAGCTGATTGCTCACTAGCGCTCCATCGGACCCTTTTTTCTCCGGATTGTATCTAACATTGAAACTGTTTTTAATTGACCAATTGCACTCTTTTATCAAATGGAACTTTTTTGAAATTAGGCCTACATCTGCATTGTACTTTCATACATTGTAAAAATGTTTTAATTATACTAATTGTACTATTTTATCAAAATGCAACTTTTGTAAATACCCTGTAAATAATACTTAACAATAATTGTACAGATTTTTCCCCATTGACAACTTCAAAAACTCGCATGTCTATATGATGGGTATAGGATATGAGTGAAGAAGGCTTAAATAAAAATAAATAAATTTAGTATTTTGATCATTTTTAATTTTTATAGATTGTTAGTAAGACGATAATTTCAAAGTAATAAAAATAAAGTCAATAAATACAACAATGTTTTTAAGTTGTAGTAATTGTAAAATTATTATAGGCCTGCAATTCTAGATAATAACCACTTAGAGAAAAAACATCATCACCTTTATAAGGGCATATTACAACCAATTTTTTAAAGGGTTTTGCCTACTCATTGTAGCAATGACTAACTTACAGTAATTCGCATACCGGTAGCCTGCAAACAAAGGAGAAATAATGTATGCCTAGACTATAATTTTCTATCAAATTTGAAATTCTCTTACCACAAAACCAACTAAAGTACCTAAGTTTTTGGTACTTTAAGAGGGCTAAAGAACCTCTTAAAGCTCACCCAAAACAAAACGATGATCTCACCCCCAAACCACCATTTTTGGGTACTTCTTCGGTTGGGACGGGACAACTTTAGAAAAGTAGGTTGGGGGGGGGGGCGAAGCGCGTATGTTTTACAAATTACAATATTCTCTTCTTTTTTTCATATGCCAAAAATTGACATTTTTCCTGTCATCATGTGTTTTTCTAGTTTAGCCTAGTAGAGATAGGACTCCTTTTCGCTGTCGATCCATGCCATTTGGCATTTTGGTCCGTTCAAGCTTTATTATGTACTTGAAAAGATGTTTCCTTCTTGTTCCCCAGCTCCAACATCCCAGACACTAGATTCAAAATTTCCAATCTATGGAGGTGTTTTCCCGGGTGGGTCGTGTCCTGTTTGAAGCCGAATTGGCTGTCTCTATTTTTCTACGGGTAGCACTTACGTTTCCAGTCGGCCTCATTCTAGTTAATCTCCCACAGTTTTTTCTGCCCCTCTCTTGCCTTCCTTCGGACTGCTTTGTCTGTCGACGCATGCAGTGAATTGAAGATTTTGTGACAGTTTTTACTTTCTTGTTTTTTTTGCTCCCTTTTTTTGGCTAGGTAGTCGGCTTCTCATACCAAAATTTCACATGGCCGGTATCCATTGACACAATTTGTTCCATCATTCATGAGTCTAGAATCTGTATTTTACATTGTCTAATTTCGGTTCTTTTTCCTCCCTATTTGCAATGGCTGCAATGGCAGTCTTGGAGTCGGATAGGATCACAATTTCCGGTTTTCAGATTTTGATAGTTTCAATAGTGCTTCAACTATTGCTCGATTCTCCATCATAATGCTCCATTACACCACTGGTAGAAGCCTCAAATTCTCGGCTGTAACCTGCGCCGCATTCCTCCCCTGGGGAGCTTGATCCATCTTAAAACAGATTTTCCATTCATTTTCTGGGTATTCTGGCGAATGTATGCCATGTCCAATTTCTTTAGTTGAACCAATGAGTGGTTGTTTTTCTTACCGTCGATGTCGGGTATTGTCAATGCAGTGGGTTTTCTAACAATGCAACATTTATTTTTTGGTGGTAGGAGGTCTTGTCTATTGTTTAATTGCCTCATTCCCATTAAATGCTGCATTTATTTTGTCGTGCTTCGTTAGGGAATGTTACATGGTTTTATGTTTTTCACATGGTTCTTTATCCCAGTAGTTCTAAATCCATCTTACCAGTTTTTCATATAGGATCCTGCAGCTTCATTTTGTCTGGCCTCTAGGGGGGGAAATTTTGGCCTTTGTTTCCCATGTCTACTATAGGTGTGGTTTTACACCTCCGTTAACTATTCTGAGTGCAGAATTTTGACCCTATTAAGATTGTAGTGCATTTTAGGGCTTTGTTATGATTGCTTACATATCAAGCAGTGGTCTCACATAGGTTTTTATATGTGGTAAAATAATGTGTTCTCTTTTTCCCCCAGGTACACTAACTCTTTTCAACAGGTTTAATCGCTTCCTTCCTGCGGCTTGCATTTTTTCATATTCTTTGGTCATTGTCATTTTTTGATCCATAGTTCCCCTAGGTACACTGGGTTTATCTTCTTTCTGTAACAGGTTTGTTCTGTACTTGAGTAAAAATGTTGGTACACTTCGCCCCGTAGTGTGGTAGTCGTACACGGTCTTCTTTTGTTAAACTATCATTGCTTTCTTTTCTGTCCATTCTTCCAGAGCTTTAAGGGCTTTTATTCATTTCAATTTCCATCTTATCTTTTTCTCTACCACTGTACCACAGCACCACATCATTGCAAACAGCTTTACTTTGACCTCACTTCTCTCTTCAATATAGTCAGCTAGGTCATTTATGAAGATCAGAAAAGGGGAGGGCTCATGACTGCTCCCTGGGAACTCCTGCCTTGGTTTTTCTGTATTTTGATCTTTTGTTTCCATATCTCACTCTCATATACCTCTGGCTCAGGAAATTTTTAGTCCATCTGTATATGTTGCTTGGGATGTTCATATCCGACATTTTTGTAAGTAAGATCTTTCTGTTCACAACATCAAATGCAGTTTGGAAATCAACATACACCACAAGTGTTGCTAGTTGTTTATTGAAGCCTTCCTTCACCTCCGGCTGTAGATATGCCACTGGGTCGAGAGTGCTTTTATCTTTCCTGAAGCCTGCCTGGTGTTCTGTTATGAGGTTATTTGACTCCAGGTAGATTTTTAGTCTTTGGTTTACCATACGTTCCATGAGCTTTGACATCATACTTGGAGAGATATAGGCCTATAGCTCTCTACTTTACTACTGTCTTTTCCTTCTTCACTATGGGGATAACTTCTGCTTTTCGCCATATATCTGGTATGTTTCCCTCCCATATGGCATTGAAGTGTGTCAGTAATACCAGTTGCCCTTCCTTTTCCCAGGTTTTTCAAGAATTCAGGGTAGATAAGGTCAAATCCTGGTGACTTCTTGTTTTTCAGTTTACTTAATGCTTGTCCCAATTCATGGATATTAAATGGTGCATTATAAGGGCCTCGTTATCATGTATGTATTTTGGTTGCTCTACTTTTACATGTTTATTATTTATTGGTCTTGTTTGTTGTGACATATACTGACAGAACCCTCTGCTTTATCCTTATCTTCGGGGAGTTGGGCTTCTTTATATATTATTGGCTCCTGTGTTTTTCCCTCTTTTTTTTGGTTACATAGACTGGAGAAGTATCTATGTGCTTTGACACCATCCTTTCTGAATCTATTTGCTCCACATATTCTTGTAATGCTATTCTCTTGCTTTCCAAAATTTTTTCTTTTTAACATGGCTTGTACTCTTCTTAGTTGAATCATGTCTTTCATGTCTTGAGTTTGTTCTGCAGTTTTCCTTGCTTGATCTCTTTTGTTGTTTCAGAGTTGTAGTTGTTTTATTTTCCCGACGGTTTGTAATTTGTTTGTTTTCCTCTAGGTACAGTTTTTTCTGCAGCTGTTTGCTTGATATCTATAATTTTCTGGTTGTCTAAATCAATGTTTTCCCTTGATTCAAATTCCAGGAATAGTTTTTCGGGAATTCTTCTGTACTCCTTCCAGTTACCCTTTTTAAAATTCCAAGTGCATTTGGTTTTCTCTAGCTTCAGGTTTACATTTCTGTCTTGTTAGCCTATAAGTAAAATTTTTTTGTCCAGCACCGGAAGGAGACTCTAGGTTGTCCTGTTTTTATGTGATTGATAGTTTGTGTGGCATAAGGCTAAAACTGGTCTGGAAGGGGCCCCCTCTGTATGAGAGGAAGGTATATGGATCTGCTGCTTCCAGTTTGCATCAGCGGGTTGCTGTCTATGTATTCTTCAACTATGTGTCCAACTTTTGTTGTTGTATTGTAATGCCAGGGTTTATTTGGGGGCATTAAAATCTCCTACAAATTTCTGACGTTACTGTCAATAGTGACTAGATCTAAAAATTTTGTTTCGTTTGTTGGTGGGTTATAGAGAACAATATGTACAATATTATAATTTTTAAATTAAAACATACGCGCTTCGCGCCCCCCACCCCACTCCCCTTAACCCACTTTTTTCCCCTAATATCAGTGTTAAAAAAATTGTCCTGTCCCAACCGCCCATTTTTGTTTCTATCCTGTCGATACAGTACCAGGCAATATTTTTGGAATGCCATTGATTTTTTTCCTGGGGAGAACACTGGTACCTAGACGAATGAACGATTACTCGAAGAAGTGAATTTCAATGTAGTAATTTTTTCCAGAAAAAATTTTTGCCTGCATAGAGTGTGGTTTAGATTCAGATTGGAGAAGGATTGAAAGATTGGGAAAGCATAGAGAACATAATGCCCAGTTTGAAGGGCTGGGGGGGACAAACTTTTCACCGCTGATGACAACTGCAGCTAATTTAAAGTTGTTTGTTCCCTTTAAATCCACGACGCGTTTTGTCCTTCTGGGACTCATAAACCCGGATGGTGGGCCAATAAAATCAGCTAACTACATACAAACAAAACTCGTAACACTAACCAAAATCTGTGAGGGCCATGCAAGAAGAAATTTTTCTGCATGCATGTTGTCATCATCAGCAAGGTTACTTCACACACCAATTCATACTGAGACACACTGTCAGCACAAACACAAACGTAAGGGAACTTCCTCCCAACTCTGGTGCACAGGAGACAAGAAATCCATGACTTACCCTGTATTCGAACCAGGACCCTTGGCAACAAGAGAAACGCTGCCCCTCCTGCTGTTGCCAAAGGGGCCTCTTCATTAATAGCATAGGACCCGATGGAAGCGGAAAATGACGTTTTTTAAATGCCCGCTGTGGTAGAGCAGCACTGGCGCTGGGTTTATCTTTAGTTTTGAGACAATTTTTGCTGAGAAACTGGATGTAAACACTGATGTTTTTTCGCCATTAAAAGGGACATTTTTGAACAAATTTTAGCAAAATTACTGCAACCATTGTTACAATAAAATCAAATAGGCCTTTAATTTTTAACTTTGTACATGACTCGAAGTCAGGGCTTTCCACGGAACAGTTTTAAAAGGATAGATGACAGAAAGATTATATGCCTTGCTTGATAGCACTAAAATGGTTTCAACTTGTTAATATAGATGTAGGCCTAGGATTTACCTACGTAATAATAATGTTTCTTAATTTTTTTTTATTTTGTATTTATTTATTTAGCATTTCATTAACATTTTTTGTTTGTCCCCAAAATAATCAGATGTTTCTCTGAAATTTCATTGTTGTAGACCTAACGGAACAATCGATAGCCAAAAATAGAATCGGGTCCTATGCTATTGGATTTTGTGTGAGAGGGAGGGGCCACAAACCTAGTACCTGTTTACACAAATAGCATGGGCTTATCTCACCTGTTGACTATTGCCGGATGAGGGACGTAGAAATCTTTGCGGAAAGGTTTTAATCGAGTCAGATCCCAGCGAGGTTTCTTTAAGTTTCCACCTTGCTCCCCACCGCCCCTCCTTCCGCCAGCACGGCCATTTCGCCGATCAAACATGCTGAAAGCATAGGTAAAAGTATAATTTAAATTTCCTAAATAGTAGTGTTAGCAATATTTAGCAATATTTATAACACTTAAGAGTAGGTAGGCCTAATTGGAGGTTTTAAAATAAGATCCAACTATCGATACACCTATTTTGGTGTTTAGGCCTAGGCTACTATAATTCTGAAAACAGATTTAACCTAGTTTGTATAGATCTAACAACACCACAAAAGCCCTGGCCAAAACGGACGAGTCCAAGTTGTCTTGAATGCAGGCGATGAGCGCATACGCGCGTGCCGCGAGCGATCGGTGGAGAGAAATAAAGGTGCTGGGGCGGCGAGGTCATATCGCTCCCGCCGTAAGCCGTAACGAGATGTGTTCCTCACGGCTGCCGGCTGGAACTGAGCCGTACGGCGCCCGTATCTACGGAGCTCCCCTAAAACCGAGAAGCGCGCACGTAATGGCGCGGGCCACTGTGGTCTTGGTACATCTATAGGCCTACAAGTTCACACCTGGCATTGATTTCAGATGGAGTTTAGCTCAGAGCGATTCATTCCGGTACTGAGCACGCCCTTTTAGTAGCAGAATAGCCATGTTTTTATTTGATTTTAGCCTTAGGCCTACGTCAAAACTCGTATTTCAGGTACTTATATTAACCCTAGGCCTATGCACACAACTATAAATGCATTGAGGAAACCTACTTGCTCATTACATTTTTAAGACATTCCAGAACCTATTCCCACAGGTCACTACAAATCACTTAATTAGTCATTTGGGCAAAAATTTCAGTGTGGGGTGCTGGCTTCACTATTCCAACTCGTATACTCGCAATTTACGTGGTTGCAATTATTAGAGATGAGGGATCTGTTAAGGAAGGATTGACGAACAAAATGATATAATGCAATAGTAAATACAAGCAAAAGCCAAATTAATAAAACTGATTTGTTTTCGTACCATTTTGCCAGGTCTACTAGGCTAAAGGCATAGCGCCTATTCCGCTACAGGCGCATTGACCCTACCTGTAGACCTACTAGGCTAGCTAGGCCTACCTAATAATGATTAAAACCCAGATCCGACATCTTCATTTAGGCGGGGCCCTTTTTCTCAATTTCATTAACCGGGAACAATTTCTAGATTCATTTCCATCTTTCTGTAAGTCTAATTTCCCTTTTTACTGTAACTACACATAGCTACGCATTCTCATAATTTTTTGACCTGATTCTCTAGGAACGGGCTTGGAAAATTTATTATTACTAGGAAAACGCTTAAGTCCCGCCCCCGTTGTTGGATGAGCGTAATTGGTGCATTGAGCTGCCCTGTGTATGCGGATTTTCTGTTCTGTGAAAAAATCATTACGGTACTAAGTTGAAGATTTTTTTAAAAATTATTTAAAATAAAAAAAACAAACTTTAATTCTTAATTTTTTTAATTAATCGTAATTTTAAAAAAGAAAAAAAAAATTTTAAAATTTTGATTTTCATAAGAAATAATTATTCGATTTTAGCTCAAATTTCAAAACCCAAAAATATTAAATCATAAAATTAAGGTTCTGTGAAAAAATCATTACAATCGGATAAAGCATGTAGGTGTTATAAGTCGAAGAATTGTTTTTAAAATAGAAAACCCCCGTAAAATTGCGATTTTCAGAGAAATAATTTTTCGATTGCGCTTAAATTTTCCACGAATATAAAAATTCAAAAATAAAGGTTTTGTAAAAAAATCATTACAATCGGACAAAGCGTGTAGGTATTATAAATTGAAGAAATTTTTTAAAATCGAAAAAAATCGAAAAATTCCCAATTTATGAAAATTTTTTTTTTTCGATTGCGCACAAAAACGGGGCAGTTCTAAGTTCAGAGATTTCGAAGGTCACAAAAAAATTTTCAACCGCAATCGGAGTATCGGTTAACCCGAAACCCGTACAAAAAAAAAGAAAAAAAAACAAAAAAAAAAAAAAAAAAAAAAAAAAAAAACAGAAAAAAAAAAACATTCCGGATTTTTTTCTCCAGTGTAGTGAAATGGAATCTTCGCTTCGCTCGCTACGCTCGCTACGCTCACCCAATTATTTTTGATTTGGGGTGAGAGTACCAGAGAATGCAGGAGAAGGGGGGACAGATGGAAATGAAGTTTACTACAGAGTTTGGTCTAAAAATCAATCAGAAAAAGAGTGAATGTTTGCGTATGCAAAAGAAGAAAAAGGGCAGGCCTAGAGACCAGGAAAATATTGTACAAACGTGGAGAAGTCTTAGAGAAAAAAGAAGAATTAAATTTTTGGGAAGTATATTGACAAAAGATGCAAAAGTGTGTAGGGAAGTGTCATCTAGAGTGCAAAAAGCAGAAGGGTTTTACCAAAATTGGTGAGAAAGTTACTATGGAATGAGTTGTTTCCACAAAAATGTAAAAATTTTGCTGTATAAGGCATATTTTGTACCCATACTAACATATGGGGCGTAAAATGGGTAGTGAACAAAAGAAGAGAGTCAGCTGGAAGCAGCAGAAATGAAGTTTTTAAGAAGTATCAGGGAGTTACAAAGATGGACAAGATAAGAAGTAATGAAAAAAGGGAAAGAACTGGGACTGGAGAGATTGAAGTTTAAGCTAGAAGAGAACGTCTTAGATGGTTGGGACATATAAAAAGATGGGAAGAGATAGGATTCCAAAACGAGAATTTGAAACGGCAGAGGAGGGGAAAAAAGAGTAGGAAGGCCAAGAGAGAAATGGGAAAGATTAATTCAAGAAGATGTTGGAAAACGGGATGAAGTGTGGGAGCATGTGGCAAGAGTAAGCTGTGGGAGGGCAGAAGAGAGTGGAGTAAATTGGTGGGGGAGGAAGGAGTTAGAGGATGTGGAAGAAACACTGAGTCTGGCAAGCTTAGTATCTACAGTTTCATTTCCCTAGATAATGGTGAAAAACCACCACTCCAACCCGACATAGTTGGAACTGAGTTAGATGATTATTATTATTGGTTATAACCCTGCCTGTTTAGACAAGACCTTCGGAATCCGCTGAATAATTAAACGTACGTCTTGCCCGGATGTTTCCAAGACTAGCTGGGCATAGTAATGGGGGGCTAGGCCTAGACTTAGTTTAAGAGACGAAGGTTCTCTCCCTGCAATCACGATCATATTCCCGACCTGGGGAGTAACCGAAGTAACGCGTTACTGCAACGAAAAATTTCTTTTTACAGTAACGTGCCAGTAATCTATTACAATTTTCTCAAAGTAACGGAAGAGTAATTTCACTACTTTTATCATTGTAATTTTTCGTTAGTAACGCGTTACCTTTGCCGCGCGGGCCCGCGCCTTTGTGTATCAAATAGGCCTATCAGTCACTGCGCCAGTGCACCTGCTGTCTTTCTACGTATCGCCCGCTTGAACCCAAATTTTGTGCCCTAGCATTTTCCCACATATCGTACCGGTAGGTCGATCAAGAGATTTCGAGTCCCGAGTTTCTATTTCAGAACCCAGCCATTTTAATTTAGTACTTCCGCCTACGACAAGCGCCTTTGACAATGTAGGCCTAATTATCTACTTGACATCAAACATTCAAGTCTGTGTCAAATAAACTGAAAGTCGAATTGTTACACTTGTATTGTAGGGCCTAGTTACAACATTTCGCCGATAGATGTCACCCGCGTAATTAATAATTGACTACACGTCGTGTCATCTATACGTCGATATCTACAATATCTCTGTGGTGGGCCTCCGCTGGTTTTAAAGTGTGGGCGTGGATAACACCCTGTCTGAAACCCGCCATCGGCAGACAATCACTTGTGTCATAGGCCTACTCGTCTGCCCGTCAGATACATTTTAAATATAAAAGTAATTTTTGAAAGTAATTTCAATACTTTTTTTCATAAAAAGTAACGTAGGCTAATAATTTAGTTACATTTTGGCTGAAGTAATGATTAGTGACTACGTTTATCAGGTGAGCTGGGCTCGGACTAGGCCTACTCGGTGCGTGCTGGATTTCCAATCTCAGTTCGCTAATGTTTATCAAGAGCTTTCAGACCGGACTAGCTCAGTCCGAGCTAAAATGTTCAGAAATGTCACCGCTTGCTAAATGTATCAATGCACAGCTGTTTGTGACGGTTATTGCTGTTGTTGGAAGCAGTGGCTGTGATTGGACAATTACAAAGAAAATGGCCGCGAGTTCGCATATTTGAGCTCGATTGGGTTTAGCAGTCAAATTTCAGATCGTATCAACCGAGCTGGCTCAGTTTGTGTTGCGAGCTGAAAAGGGAGCGCGAGCCGAGACGGGTGCGCATCAACAGAGTGTTTATCAAGCTAAATAAGCTCGCACCGAACGAGCTCGTACCGAGTAGTCCGAGCCCAGCTCGCCTGATAAACGTAGTCAATGTAAATTCATTACTTTTCAAAAGTAACTTACCCAGGTCTGCCCATATTGCACAGAAGGTGGGCTGCAACCTGCCCTAGGCCTGTGTTCTGAAACAAGTGTTTGAAATATTAGTTCAGGCCAAGAGCCTGGGTTAGAGATATGCCTAGCCTAGGCCAGGGGTAGGGCCTAGGCTTATTTCATACATCGAGGGCTGGGGCTTTGGGTTTATAGATACCAAAGGCTGGGGTATGCAGCCCTAGACAGTGCTCCCGGCAAGCCTAGCAAGAGCTAGGGCTAGGCCTAGGGGGCCTCGTTCTAGGGCTGTTCCCAAGCCGTATGCGCAGCGTAACAAAAAGTTTATGCTAAAACATTATTCTAGGTATCATTCTCTAACCTGTAAATCTACTGAAGAGTCGGACGTTTAATTAAATCCCAAATTAAAACCATTTGAAATAACTGAAGCAAGAACTGAAAGAACCAGTGGAAAGAACGCAAACACTAATAACACCGCCTTGTGAATAATAGATGTGTACGACTTGTGAAGCACAGCCCTCCTAACTTGATAGAAGATGGCGGCAATTTCAAGTTCCCGAAAGTCCATGTCATTTGCCATCATTATCTCTCCAATTTGCTTTTCTATTTTTTTCCCTTCAGTCGATGGATGAAAACAGTATAATATTCTAAATTAGATGAAATTGGATACAAAAAGGTGCTATATGCAATTGCAACCAAGGAATTTTGACCAATTCACTTTATAAAAAGACTTTCTTGAAATATTTACATACACAGTAAGCACAAATTGGGAACAAATACATTCAAAACTTCGAAGACCAAAAAAATGAGTTCTATCTTTCTAGAGTGTCTAGTGCCACCATATTTGATTCACACAGGTACATTCAGTTTTCATTATACGTAATCAATTACCAATTTGGTTCCCCTTGGCATCTGAAGGTAGTACTATATGCAATTGCAACCAAGGAATTTTGACCAATTCACTTTATAAAAAGACTTTCTTGAAATATTTACATACACAGTAAGCACACATTGGGAACAAATACATTGATTCAAAACTTCGAAGACCAAAAAAATGAGTTCTATCTCTCTAGAGTGTCTAGTGCCACCGTATTTGATTCACACAGGTACATTCAGTTTTCATTATACGTAATCAATTACCAATTTGGTTCCCTTGGCATCTGAATAAATTATATTTCATTACACGGCATAACACAGTCACGTCAGTTTTTGCTTCCTTAGTTGGGGTACTGCATGAGAAATGTCGTTTAAAGTGAGAATTCTGAATTTGAGTGCACTGTTTTTTTTCTCAAAGAAACTAAATTTACAAACGAACAGGCCTTTTTACCTTCGGCAAAACGCCGGACCCTCCACTAGGACACGCATGTCTCGATGTTGCCAAATAGAACTCGCTTTTCTATTATGTTGAACGGAGTGAAGCCTCCTTATCTCAACGCTAACCGAAGTCTGTGGCGTGCATCAAGAGGAATTGAGGGTTGACAGGACCGTCTACAAGACTACTTATTCCGCTTGAATGAAGAGCGGTGAAATAGGCACTGCCCTCAAATTCAAGATTCTCACTATACTCCACCATTACTAGTCCGATATACCAATCTGCGTAAGAAATAGCATTGCATGTTGTGCTACTGACGAATCAATCTGCACGTATATCACAAAAATAACAAGAAAATATATTATCTGGGTACTGCAGACAGGTACCTACCCCACCACCCGGCACAACGATTTCCAGTTAGTGTCATGCCCTACCTATTAAAGATCCAAAATGGTTAAACTCAAATCTAAATTTGCTTTTTGATATTGTACTTGCTTCATAGATTTGATTAGTTGTTGAAAATGC
>JAMZAV010014328.1:0-14390 GCA_024449915.1 Sweltsa coloradensis
CAATTCTTTGCTCTGTTACATTTTGACCTTGTGGGGAATTCCATTTTTAAATGCTTGATGCGAATTTTTCCTGTATCCTTTAACTTGAGTTTAAAGTCTATTAATTTATAAAACTACCAAATATAAATGTTCATACCTGTTCTTTAAACGTTTCCTTGGTTTTACCGTTTTAGGGTATTTAAAGAGTATCTGTATCACCCCTTTTTGATAAAAAAACAAGTGCTGCCTATTTTTTTTACTATGTATTCTCAGGCCATTCTACACACATTAAAGAATTTTTTACTAAGGTATGTTCATCTGACCTGGGGGGGTTTTGCGTGAGTAAAATATCTTATAAAAGAATTTAAAATAAGCCATGCACTAGGAATGGCTTTTGTTTACTTTTTTCAAAAAATAAAAAAATGAGTAAACTGAATTTAAAAATGTCAAATAAAAACAAAAATCAAATTGTACATCCCTACAAACGATACCCACG
Source organism: Sweltsa coloradensis (assembly GCA_024449915.1). NCBI lineage: Eukaryota > Metazoa > Arthropoda > Insecta > Plecoptera > Chloroperlidae > Sweltsa > Sweltsa coloradensis. Next base: position 476 of record JAMZAV010014328.1, read on the forward strand.
TATGCGCCATTTCAAACAAAAAACATATAAAAAGTATCTTTATTTATAGCTTAAAAACCCTAAAAAACCTTCTTTTTTGAAGGACTATTCTAAAAGAGGTGATATGATTTTCTGCACTCCCTTCAAATATATATAAAAAATAATAAAAATAATAATAATAAATAATAAATAATAATAATAAAATAATTTAATTTAATAATAATAATAAAATAATAATAAAATAAAAATTTAAAATAATAAAATAAAATTCAATTTTTTTTTAAAATATTTTTTAAAAGACAAATACACGTTTAAAAACAATAAAAAAAAATCAAAAATTACAATTAATATGATTAGAGAAACAGCTGAGGTTAAAACATATTTTGATTGGTTTGATGGGTGTAAAAGTCATTTTGTTTTAAAACCTTTGCTTTAAGTTTTAATAATATGTTTCAAACTACTTATATCATTTTATTCCCCTGGTTAATTATTGCACATCTTTTGGATAATAAAAAAAAAAAATTAATAAAATAAAATAAAAAAATAATAATAATAATAATAATAATAATAAAAATAATAATATAATAATAATAAAATAATAATAATAATAATAATAAAAATAATAATAATAATGATAATAATAATTAAATTTTATTTAAAATTTTTTTTCCAAGAAAAATTTCACGTTTAAAAACAATAAAACAATCATAATTACTATAATTATATTAAGATCAGTTTTAGGTTCTGAAAAATATTTTGATGTAGTCATCGAACTAAGATGGCGGGTTCTTGTCCTGAAACTGAAATCCAAGGGATCTTGCCTCCGTCGAATGGTTGTGTTTTTTAGAACTTGACGGGAAGGGGATCACTTGTTGGGTTTTTGCGTAGGGGGCCCTGATGTGGTCCGGAGAATTTGGGCAGTCTGGGAAAAAAATTCATGTTTCTGAGTCATACTCGCAGAGTGCCCTCATAAACCCGCATACTTCGGGTTGTATTGGAAGGCAGTGAAGACTTGAGGGAAAAGGATCACTTGGTTGGGTTTTTGCAGCGGGAGAGCCTGGATTTCTCGACGGATGGTGCGCACCAAGAACCGTGATAGATGTCCTTTTTTGACGTGTAAAAATTTTTGTTCCGGGGAAGGTAGTTAAACCCCCCCCCGATCCAGAGGTAGAGAGTATCATTACGTCCTCTTCGATCGGGGCGAAATGCTGTAAACCCAAACTGATTTTTGACACTACACAATGTTCCCTTGTTGTTGCTTGTGCGACGGCGAAATCTGAACGTATGCTGGTCTTTCCCGCATGTTTCACGCTGTTTTTGTAACTTTCCCGCACCCCTCCTTTGTGTCCGTATTTTCAATTATAAACCCCCTCGTAAAACGCGATCTCACATAGATCTGCATCAATGAAAAATTTGTATCTTTGAGACATTCTCGTGTGGAAAGTGTTTTGCATTATAGCCAATCGCTTTGATTTGGGGGGCTTACGAAAACTTTTGCCATGATAAGATATTCAAATATATTCCCCCCCGTGGTTTTTTTTATCACCTAAAGGGGTGGATACCTATGTTGAGCGATTCGCCACCGACGACTGTCATGAAGCGCTGCCCGGCATTTCTTACAAATATCACCTTTCCCGGTACTAAAATATTTTATATCTTTCAAAATCTGAATATTTCTTATGCGGACACGTGTCCACTATATTTTGGACCACTTGTATTTTTCGTGACCATTTTCCTCATTGATGTAGCCATCTCTTACTTATACCTAAGGCCGCAATACCGTTCATTTTTTTGCCCCCAAAAACCCCAAGACTAAACCGACTAAAAGGACCACTGGGGTAGAGTATCCTTCGATTCAAATACCTTGCATCTCCCGGGTATTTTTCCCCCTTACTTTATCTTGCTAAAATGAACGCATCTGCCCCATTTCAAATGGAAAAACATCTATAATTCTCACATTTTTTAAAAAGAAATCATCTTTGATAAGATTCAGGCCGTAATTTTGGTGTTATCTGCTAAATTGCGTTTAACGTTCTTGATTTTTTGGCCGTTTTTGGGAAATGCTGCTACAAGACATTCTTACTCATTATGGCTTTTTGCAATCTCTGGAAGGGCGCAACAATGGTTTATAAAGTGGCAGAGTCTTTTGCGGTAGTTACACAATGGGGCAGACTTAGCCCCTCACCCCGAATTTCGACTTCCTTTTAAAGGGCTACTTTCAATCGGTCTTTTTTAAAACGCCAATCACAAAAACGGGGTGTTTTTCCTGTAGCGCCAAAATGGTTGCTTGAAAACACTTTTTTGTAAGTTAAAACTTTCCCCTGGCTTTCTTATGCAATAACTTTCCCCAAATTTATATATATATTAGTTTTTAAAAGACAAAAGTAATAATTATGAAATAGGACACTGGAAGTACTTAAAACGTAAGTCCGAAACTGTTAGCTCGGTTTTAACCGATTTTGTATGAAATACACCCAATAAAATAATAAAAATAAAATAATAAAAATAAAATAATAATAATAAAAATAATAATAATAAAATAATAAAATAATATAATAATAATAATTATTATTTTTTATTTATTTTTTTTTTATTTATTTATTTATTCTTAGCACACAATTTTTTACAAAAATTGGCATAAACCCCTAGCTAAATGCTCGGGGGGGCTAGCTCAAAAATAAATACAAAATCTCCTATGGGCCCGCCATATTATTAATTAAATTTAATAATAAAAATATTATTATAATAAAATAATAATAATAATAATAATAATAATAATAATAAAAATAAAAATAATAAAAATAAAAATTTAAATTATTATTATTATTATTTTTTTTATTATTTTTATTATTATTTTTATTATTATTTTTAAATTTTTTTTATTATTAAAATAATAATAATAATAATAAAAAATTTAATAATTTTAATAATAAAAAATAATAATAATTTTTTTTTTTTTTTTTTTTTTTTTTTAAATTCATTAATTCTATGTAAACTTTTTTTATTGTTTGGTCCACAAACCCCTTAAAATAAGGCTTGTCGGGGTTTTTAAACCACGAAATGTGTAATTTATAAAACTCGGTGTTGTGCGAAGTTATTACAAAAATAACAAAGAAAATAGAACAAACTCAGTGGAAACCGTCCTGTATAACAAAACTAAAAAAAAAAAAACTTTTAATCTTGAAAATAAAAAATTTTTTAAATTAAGGTAACACAAAAAAAAACACAGTTTAGATAATTTAAAATTTTTATCTTTCCCCAAATATCTAAAAATTTTAAAAGACTCCTTTAAAAAAAACAAAAAACAAAAAGTTGTCATTGAATCAATCTTAAAGCAAACAAACAGGGTACTTAGAAAAAAGTAAATTTTAACAACTGCAATAAAAAAAAAAAATTAAAGCAAATTGGGTATTGGATGAATGATTAGGTGTTGTAACTGCACTAAACAATCGAGCAAATAAAATTTTTTCAATTTAATGCTGAGATCTTTTCTAATTGGGGGATGCCAGGTAGGGTTTGAAAAAGCAGGGTCAAATAAAAAAGTGTTCGTTTTCCATATTTGTTATTTTAATTTTGCAAAAAGTAAATTTCCCCTTTATTTCGCCGCGTAACCCCCGATTTTTGTTTTTCTTCAATTGTCTATTGAAAAAAAATTTTAAAAAAAATCTAAACTTAAAAGTATGATCGGCAGTCATTGCAAAATGAAAATTTCATTTTTATGTGTTTATCTTGGATTTCTTTTTTTAAAAAAAAAAAAACATGGTGTCATAGTTCTAATCATTGTGTTTTTAAGGTTGTTTTTAAATTTACGTGGGTTAAGATGCAAAACCCCAGGGCCCAAAAGGGCCCTAAAAGATGATTTATTCGGCGATCGCATTAAAAGACCCTTAAAGTTTAAACGGGAAATACCAACTTTTTTGAATAATTTAAAAGCACAGGGTCTTAAACGCTTGCATAAGGGAAATTGCGGCCCCACACATGAATCTATCAATTAAGATACCTAAATAACATGGCTGTCAAAAGACTCAATTTCAACACTACACCGACACAGTTTTTTTCCATTCACGATATCATGCAAACACTCATAGAATGGAATATTTTTTTAAGAGGGTTTATGCCTGTTTTGATTCAGAGGGGGCCCTATGTAGAAACTTTGGGTTTTTCAGCTTAATAAAGAGATCATAAACGTGCGTCCACATTAATAATTTAGGGGAAAACCCGTCAAATAGATTTTGGCCATTTTTTTAATTCTTATACAAAAAACAAAAAAAATTGTCAGCATAATGAACACAGTACAGTGTTTTACACATTTTTGTCATATTGTTAACAAATTTAGGTACAAAATTGGCCCCCCAAAATAGAGCCTTGCGGTTTCCAGTCGCAAACCTTTTATATTACGAAGCATTCTCCCTTTTTTTCTGTGAGTTTCCGATCTGTTAAAAAAATGTGAACCATTTTTTAAAGGGTTTGACCTCTAATACCAACATTTTTTAAGCATACCCAATGTACTGTGGTTTTAAAGTATCGAATGCTTTCGAAAATCACAAATAGGGCAACTACATGCTGTTATCGTTTAATTTATGTTTAAAGAAGTCTGAGAATTTTACAAACAAGTCACTATGCATTTCCTTTTTGGAAACCCCTATGCAATTTATCAATGATATTAATTTTTCCAGAAGGCAACAAATTGCGGGTACACGCGCTCCCAAGATTTTTTCTATTAACAGAGAGGAGTGCTATTGGTCTATAATTGGAATAGACATAGATCACCCTTCTTATAGATAGGGCGAACACTGTATCTTTAATTTGGGGGACGGTTCCTGACCAATCTAAATTTCTAGTTTTGGGTAAAACTGGGCTAATCTCATATTTCAAAATTTTTAAAACCTGAACTCGATACGTCCCAGCCGGCTGTTTATTATCATCCATATTCTCTATAATTTATTGTATTCGTGTTTACTTACGGGGGCTAAAAAAGGATTGGCATTCCAGTTTTTTTTTTAAAAGTAACGGCTAGTACGAAGCACCTTGTGTTGAATCTCCTTCACTTTTCCACAAATGATTTCCCCAAAAGTACACTATCACCTTTTCACTGTTTTTTTTCCCTAAATGGTTATGAATTACTTCATCTACAGAAAGTTTTTTCTTTTTACCCCAAAATTCCATTAATTGTTTGCCAATTTCTTTCAGAATTTTCGAATTATATATTTTGGGCTTTATAAAAATTTAATTTAGCCAAACCTATCTGTTTTGTAACCTTTACGCGCAGATTTGACTCAATCTTTTACATTGATTTGAAAAGCGGGGGGTGTTCAATTTTTCCACTTCCCAAAAAGAGTATCCCTTCTTTAATGCTCAAATAGACAAGTTCTCCAACATTTTTTTTTATCTTTCTTTTTTTGCGCCGCGGCACAGCTGCACTCTTAACAACTTTTAAAGTTTTTTACAACTGCTTCATAAAGAATTACAATCATTAAAATTTCCCTTAAAGCTGGCCAATCACAACATTCCAAATTTTTTCCTTAGCACCGTTTATTAAACGTATTTTTTTTTGTGAAGGACCCCTCGATCTGACTAAAAACGCAGGGATAAATCCGCTGCGAAATTAATGGTCGGTTTTTTAGTTGTGTAATCATTTTAGAAGGGTGAAAAGTCACACCTCCAAAATATTGATCAATACACGATGCAGAGAAAATTTCCTGATACTCTTCTCTAGTCACACCTTCACACAATCAAAATAACCTTAGCCGCCATAACTTTTTTTATGCAAGTACGTGTGTTCCGAGTCATTTAGGGGGATCTAAGTTTTGTCACCTTTATTATTGCTTTCTAAATTTGCATTTTTCCAAAACAAAAACCCTTTCCCCTCCTTCACAACGACCTTTGGTATTATTGTCAGGTGGGCATAGATCGCTAGAATAGCAAATACCTCTTTACTATTTGTGATCGTAAGATTACCAGATATACATTCAGAAAAATTAAATGTCGAATTACTTTCTACAAAATCAATACTAGATTTAACAAATAGTAACAGACCGCCACCACGCTTATGAGTACGAGGTTTTGTAAACAAATTATAACCATCTAGATTGTATGTTTGAGTTTCGACATTTGTGATTGAAATTTCACTTAGAACTAAAATATCAAAATTTCCTATTTGTTTGTTAAGAATAACCTTAATACTAACCTTAATAATAATAATAATAATAATAATAATAATAATAATAATAATAATAATAATAAGATGCGACAGTAAACGATCACTGTAGAAAATGTAGTGCAAAGGGTGAAACAATTGAACACATCATATCCGGGTGCAAGTCACTATGTCAAACAGATTACCTCTACAGACATAACCAAGTAGCTAACATTATTCATCAAAAACTAGCAATCAAGTACAACCTCATTGACACACACACACCTTACTACAAATACAAACCAGAGAAAGTACTAGATAGTAAAGATTACAAATTATATTACGACCGCACAGTTATAACAGACCAAACGATACATCACAACAGACCGGATTTAATAATAATTGACAAGTAAACAAGAAACTACCCTTATCGACGTTGCTATCCCAATGTGCCATAACGTCGAGACCACGTGGAAGAAAAAAATTGACAAGTATAGTGAACTTGCAATTGAGATCAAGAAGATGTGGAAACAGAAAAAGGTAAATACAATCCCATTCATTATATCAGCCAACGGCATCATACCGAAGAAGCTACATGAAAGCATTAAACAACTAGATCTTCAACCCAATGTATACATCGAGACTCAAAAGGCAGTAATACTCAACACGTGTAGAATAGTTCGTAAATTTCTAAACTAAGAATGATACTTCGAGATTTCGAGACAGCTTCCATCCTGACATGGTTTTCGTGGTTTCCCATGTCCAAAGAGCAAATGCTAGGAGGGCGACGAAAAACGGCCGCCGAAACCGGCGAAAGAAAAATCTTTCTACAAACAATATTAAAAATTTAAAAATGACTTTTTTTAGTTAGAGTTAAGACAAAAGTAATAATTAGTAATGGTACCATGGAATACTTGACTAACCCGTAAAAGTTGCCCCGGGTTTTAACGAGTTGTATGAAATACCCCAATAAAAATATAATAATATAATAATAATAATAATAATAATAATAATAATAAAAATAAAAATAATAAAAAAATAAAATAAAATACCTGAAAACCATTGCCTGAACCTGCATGCTGTCAGATGGGCTTGTGAGAAAGTATTTCAATGGGATTTCTTTAAAGGTTTTTGGTAATTTTGATATCAGAACTTTTGTCGTGTATTCTCTAGTTTGCACTATCTTGGCGGGTGAGGGGAAGCTGTTAAAAGTTTTATTTGTGTTAAATATTTGTAATTTATGAAATTTTTTAACCAGGAAAAGTGTTTTGTTTTGAATAAAGGCAAGAAAAAGATGCACAGCTTGTACGGGGTTTTGGGAAACAAAAGTGCAGAAGATCAAGGTATTTTAAAATTTAAAGGGAAAAGTGGGGAAAAGATGCCTGATGTTTAAGTAATATTTTAAAAAGGGCCCAGGTATCAAAACGAAGAAATTTCACAAAAACCCTGGAACTTTTATAGAACATGGGGTTTGATGAAAATGATAACCTAAATATACAAAAAAAACATAAACCATGGAGTAGAGGGGAAATAAGAATTATTTTGGGCCATTTTTATGTGCAAAAAAAAACAGGGACAAAAATTTGAAAAAACCCTCCCAATTTTGGGGGGAACGATCCTAAAAAAAGCCCGAACTTAATGCCAATAAGCTAGCGAATCAAAGGAGATTCATTGAAAGGAAAAAAAAAACTATCTGATTACGAGTTAAGTGTAATCAAACAAGATGTTAGAGTTGTGTTTAAAGGGGAAACCCCCAAAACTCAGAGGGAAAACTGGACAATGCCCTTCCCCGTAAAACCCCTTTCCCGGGAACCGAAAAGAAAAAATAACAATGGGCCCACAGATGGGGGTTTAGAGGGGAATTTGCTGTCAATGCACAATTAGGGGAAGTGCATTCCTTTTTGACTAAGAAAGACCATTTAAGGACAAAATTTTTCTAAAGGGATAGAATTCAAAATATTCCCAAAAATCCCGTGAAGCCTCGCAAAAAAAGTTTAAACAAAAAAGCAGAACAATTAATCTCAGATGCTAATGCTGTTTTAGCCCCGAATTTTTTGCTAAATCCCCACCAATAGACTAAAAAACCCTTTAATCATCTAGTTTATGGAACACCTCAGTCATTACAGAAAAAGTTTGGAAAAAAGAACAATCGTTTATAAAAACAATCGATTACACAAAGTGGAAAAAAGAATACAAAAACAAATTGATTCATGGGGAAAAGACCTATCCTTTTTTTATAAAATAAGAACAAAAAAAAAATTAATTTTTTGTAAAACTTCTTAAAAACGGCAATTTTTTGAAAAGTATAGTAAAACAAGTCCCAGATGCGGTTCAAGTGAAGAGAAATTGAAACAGAAGATCGGCCAAAGCTCAGAGAATAAGAAGATACCAAAAAGAACACTGCTTTTAGCAAAATAAATTTTTTCAGAAAAGGGGAAAAAAATTCTACGAGAGTTTGGGAAAAACAAACTTTTGAAATAAAAAAATCCCCAAAAAAAAGATGAAATAGAAACTTTTTGGGAAAATCAATCGGGGAAGATAAAAAAAAAGCATAATCCAGAAGCTAAAGGTTCAACATAAGAATTGGATTGTTTTAATTCTCCGGTATGAATGGGAAAAAATTACAATGTGTGATTTGTCTATTTCCCCTTGGGAAAAAAGGGGCTAGCGGGAAAGCCCGGGGCCAGAAAAATTATCCAACTTTTGGCTAAAAAAACTGACATCCACCATATTTTTTAGAAAACTTTGTCAAAATGCGTGGCCATCCTAAAGACGACCTATGGTTGACCACAGGGTTACGTATTTGTTCCCAAATCAGCACAAACTGACAACCAAAAAAAATTATAGCCCATACTGTTTACTACAATGTAAAAATTTTAACGCAATAATAATGAACGAATAAAGGGTTTTTTTGCTAAAAATAAGTAATGCCTTGAGCAAAAAGGTTGTTGTAAAAATCTATGGAAGAAAGGATCATCTTCTTTTTGAGTAAACTAAAAATGGAAAAATTGTAAACAGAGCCGAAGAATCTTAGTGTAGGTTGGATTGTTTAAAAAGCTTTGAAGTGTGCCACACAGTTGGTTTTTTAAAAGTATTGGAAATGTATAAGGTCCCCAATTTTGTCAACTTCGCAAAAATATGATGCTAAGGGAATACAAGTATAAAAATAAAACGGAAACTGAAGAAATCGCATCAAGTAATTTTCACATAAAACGAGGAATTTTTTCAGGGTGATTCTTTATCGCCACTTCTATTTGCATGAGCTTTTTTCCTTGACAAGTCCCTAAATGACGCAGGTTTGGGGTAGATTTTTGCAAAATGAAACAAAGTCTCGCCCTTCTGTCATCGATTTGAAGTTATTCCAAAAAAATGACGATGAATTTAGATCTTACTAAATATGTAAAAATTTTTCAGTGACGACATTTGTATGGAATTGGAATCGAGAAGTGCAAAAAGCGACTTAAGAGGGGGAAAGATTGTCGCAGTAAAAAAATCCAATTTGAGGCATACCACTATTGAGGACTTTGGTCAAAAAAAATTTATAAATATTTTGGGAATAAAAGAAGGCAATGGTGTTCGCATACAATGATAAAGAAAATTTGAGCAAAGAATACAAACGACTTTAAAGTTTAATACTTAAAAGTAAATTTGAACGGACAAAAATAAAACTTTGAAATTGGGAAATTTGCTGGCGAAATTCTTATAGTTTGGGATATTAGATTGGAGCATAGAAAAACTTAAGAGATGGATCGAAAAACGAGAAACTGTTGACAATAAAACGGAATGACCATCCCGGGGAAGTCAAAAGACTGATATCAAAAGGGAAGAAGGGAGGTCGAGGAAACTCAATAGAGGGGTCATACAAACAGAAATGATGGTTTGGTTTTATCCATAAAAGGGAAAGGGAGATAAAAATTTTTAGAAGGGTTCAAGAACATGAGTCCAGCAAAGCTATAAAAAAATTGTCTTTAAAGTTAGGAAAAATTTTTCAATCAGGTTGGAATAACCCGATATTAACAATAAAGGGTCCATCACTAAAAGGGCAAAATAAACCAAAAACAAATAAAGAACATTATCCCGAAAGATTTAAAAGTTGCTGGAATCTAACCTTTTCATGGACAATATATTACACGCGGGGGCAACAATATTGACCAAGATCAAACCAATAAATGGCTGGCAGAAGTAAACTCAAGGTGAAACTGAAGTTTATTTAGTGCACAAGATCAAGCCTTTTAAAAACAAAAAATATGAAAAAAAAAAATTTTCAAACTCGACGTAGATGACAATGTCGTTTGTGTAAGCTTTTTGAAGAAAACGTGAGCACATTATTTCGGAGTCCGGGCTTAGCAAAAACGGGGAAAACATTGATCGACATGAAAAGTTGGGGCATATTTGCATTGGAACATTTTTAGAAGTTACAACATGAAAATTTGCAAATGGTACATGCTATACCAGAACAAGTGTTGACAATGGGAATGTGACCATTTGTGGAATAGCTAAAAATCATGATAGAAAGGTTCTTCACAACAAACCAGACTTGTTGTTTTTAAAAAAAAAGCGACTCAAAAATGTTTTTATCTCGATGTAGCTATTCCTCAGACCGCAACTAGTCCAAAGGGAAACAGAAAAACGCACAAGATATCGAGACCTTCAAATAAAAAATTTAACGAAGTGGGGAAAGTCCGTTGTAAGATTTTTCCCCTTTTTATTTGGGGCTTGTGGGGCAATTGGAAAAGTTTGAAGAGAACCCCCAACTATCTCTGGCAATACTGGACTCCAGAGCTTCAAAAGGGAGCATTATTAGGAAACCCCCCACATACTACGCAAAATTTTTTGTGTAAAAAAAAATTTTTTTCTGTTATTCTTTATGTATTGTATTTTGTTAATGCCCTGATATTTATTTTATTAATGGGGTTCACCTTAGAGATGTGGTTCATCTCGGTGAAAGTTCTTAAAACCCCTTAGTAAGTTTATATTGGGGAAAAAAAGAAATAATAATAAAATAAAAATAATAATAATATAAAAATAATAATTTTTTTTTTTTTTATTTTTTTATTAATTTATTAATTACATATGGACATTTTTTTTATGCTTCGGTCCACAAAGCCTTAAAATAAGGGTTGTCTGTGTTTTAAACCCCGACAATGTGTAATTTCTACAACTACGGTGTTGTTTCGAAATTTTTACAACAAAAAAAAGAAAAAAATTAAAAAAACTCAGTGGAACACCGTCCGATAACAAAACTAAAAAAAAAAAAAAAAACGAATATTGAATATAAAAATATTTTCTTAAAAGGGAACACAAAAACAACCAGTTTTAGATGAATAAATTTACATACTTGCCACCCAAATTGAAAATTTTTAAAAAAAATCCTCCAAAAACCAAAAAAAAAAACAAAACAGACTTTTCATTCGAATCAAAAACTTAAAACAAAAAAACAGGAACATTTTGAAATAGTAAATTGAACAACTGCAATAAAAATTTAAAATTTAAAAACAATTGGGGATTTAGTGAAAGATTAGGTGTTGTAGTGCACATAAAAAAATCGAGCAAATAAACTTTTTAAATTAGATTTAAGGCGAGATCTTTTCTGATTGGGCCCGATGACCAGTAGGCTGTTGAAAAAAGCAGGGTAAATAAAAAAGTGTTCGTTTTCCCTATTTTTTATTGAATTTAGGCAAAAAGTAATTCCCTCTGATTTGACGCGTAATCCCCCTATTTTTGTTTGCTTCATTTGTTATTTAAATAAAATTTTAAAATAAATCAAACTTAAATAGGATGTACGGCAGTACATTGCAAAAGTGATATTTCATTTTTATGCTGTTTACTTGGTTTCTTTTTAAAAGCATGGGGTCATGTTTAAACTTTTGTTTGAAGGTTGGGTTTTTAAATTTTTCGTGCTTAAAAAATGCAAAGCCCCCGGCCAAAAGGCCATAAAAGATGGTTTATTCGGCGATCGAGTGTAAACTGCGATCGCCGATATAATAATAATAAAAATAATAATAATAATAATAATAATAATAAAATAATAATAATAATAATGTAATAATAATGTAATTTTTATTATTTTATTTGATTAAAAAAACACAGTACATTTTTTAAATATCAAACAAGCAAGTTTCCTTCATGACAACTGCTCGTGTGAAAGACTGCTTCATATAAAACATTTTAATTTTGCCAGCCGCCACGGGAAAATTAAGTACTATATACCTTACAACCTTAACAAAAAAATTAAAAAATTAACTAAATAATAAAAAAAAATACAACTATAATTAAAAATTCATGATAAAATGTTTTTAAAGTAACCAATTCAAAAAACATTTCAATAAAACAACGCACAAGTAGGCTACATACATTCTTAATATAGGAGCTTTGAAAGCTTTTTTAGTCGCGTTATGGATGAGCTTTTTGAAGTTTTTTTTTTGAGTGGGATCTCTTTATACTTATCAAAATGCTTTTGAACGCATTTTAGGTGATAATAAAAATAAAATAAAAATAATAATAATAATAATAATAAAAATAATAATAATAATAATAATAATAATAATAATAATAATAATAATAATAATAAAATAATAATAATAATAATAATAATAAAATATAAAATAAAATATTTTTTTTTTTTCAATTATTTTTAAAATCTGTACAAAAGAAAAGCTTTTTTTTCCACAAAGCCTTTTGAAAAGGCTTGTCTTGGTTTAAGTAAATCAAAAATACATGAAAACTGCGATAAGTGTGATTTATTCAAAAACAATACATAAAAAACTTTCTAGGAACTCCATAAAAAAAAAAATTTTAAAAAAATAAAAAGGGAACAAGAAAATAACAAAGTCAAGAAGAACAAAACAATAGTAACTCAATTTAACGAACTCAAGCAAATTTAAATACTAGTAATAAAATTGTAAAAATCCTTTGGGTTTCAATTTTCAGTCTTTTGGGGGCCACGCTCACAATCCGGAGACAACCAGCGTCCACGCCAGAGATCACCCGAGAAACAGGCGTCTGTTTACCCGTCCCCGTGTCGCATCCCTAGTAGACGCCAGACAAACGCTCACCGGCCAAGGTACTGTTCAAGTGCGGCTATATTGTAGAACTATCATTAATTTATGGGGGTATTTCACTGAAATTAAATTTCTAAACCCCTCCATGTACACATTTCAAAAAATTTTGATAAAAATGTTTATATTATTGAAAGTAATAATTACCAAAAAAATTTTTAAAAATTTTTTGTTATTTCCCAAAAAGGACATAACATTGTTTTTAAACAGCATTTTGCTAAAAATTAAGGCTTTTACAGTTTTAATTTGTTTTTTTTGGAAGGAAAGATGTTTTAATTAAAAAAAAGATAATTAGGCCTAAACTTCACCAGAGGGAATTTTAACACTTTCTTTTTGTTGTTAAAATTTTTTTTTTTACTTTGCATTTTTGGAAATTGTATGTTTTTTTTTAACAAATCTATATTTTACATTTTTTAATTTTAAAACTTTAAATCTATCAAAAAAAATTTTGATGAAATTTGTCAGAAAAAGACTTTTGAGCATATTAAAAAGAATTTTAATGGGCCAAGTCAAAAGTGCCCAAATTTTCAAAGAATTCGCAAGGATTAGGACCCCCATTCTATTTTCCAGGGATTTGGGCCCTCATATTAATGCAAGAAAAACCCAAATTCGAGCTGTTTTAAGCCATTTTTCCAGGCATGAAACTTGGATCAAGGATAAAAATGACTAAATACCTGTTCTGCCCCCATTTTTTGCCATGATGTTGGCGATCTGGGACTTTTTTTATGGGGTTTTTAAAAAA
>JAMZAV010014329.1:0-12708 GCA_024449915.1 Sweltsa coloradensis
ATCCAGCACGCTAACTTCATCTTTCATCAGTCGGTAAGCGAACAGATTGCAAATCTTGGCTCAAATTAATTGAATCTAACAGATGGTCAATTCCCTTCTGGAGTACAACGTACTCGGTATAGAAGGACTTACTGCCCAAACCACTAAGCAATATTTATAGCGGAGTAAAATAAGAATCTACAAGTAACCTCAACATTCTCTCAGTTACAAACCTCTTCATTCGTCTTATAATTCCAATTGCTGATGATAATTTATTACATACATATTCATAATGTTTCTTGAAATTTAAATTACAATCTTAGAAAACTCGAAGACATTTAAATTCACACACTCTAGTAATTAACTTACCATTACACTTTAACGTAAAATGAATATCATCCATGCCTCTTAAGCCTTATGAAAAATCATAAAATTTGTTTTACTAAAATTAATATTAAGTTCCTAAGTTTTAAACCAAGCATCCATCCTCTTGAGAAATCTTAAAACCTTCGTGTAAAAAAAAAATCACTGTGATCACTTTTGTGGCAATTATTTCAAAATTCAATCAAATTTGAAGCTTGGTGCTACAAAAATCAAGTTTTTTCAAATTTGGCTTTGCACTTGGTTATGGACTGCTGGACAATTAAAAAATAATCATTTACTTTCAAAAAGATTGAAAAACTGATTACCCTAAATTTTTAATTTAAATAAAACTCATTACGTAAAATCAAAAATACCAGTTTTCTAAAAGTTGGTCTTTTGATTTCAATCAACAATCCCCACGTCTATTTTAACTAAGAGTTCAAAGTAAGTGAATTTGATTTACTTGTTCTTTCACTTTCATACCCCACAACATAAACCATAATTTTTAAACCGATGATTATTAGTCAGTTGTTTGAGGATAGTACTTGGTTTAAGGGCGCGTCAAACAGAAATAAAGCTTTTAATATAAGTTTTTTGATTTTTGTGCGATATTTCGTGCCATTTGGGCCAATTCTGACCAAACGGGTGGGGCTACAACGTTCATATTATACATGGACATTAAGGTTATGGTGATGTAGTACCTTTTGAATGAAAAAGTGAAAAAGTTAGCCAGAATCCATATAAATAAAGCTTTTAATATAGTTTTTTACGATAAATAATACTAATTGTCAAGAAACAATAGAAACTTGACAACAATCCCCTACAATGCGTAGGCAACAAAACAAAGCACTTGCAAAAGTAAAGATATCCCACGCAAACTAAAACTTTAAAAAGCTCATCCATCAACGCGGCGGGACTTACGCGTTTTCCTAGTTACTTTTGTAAAATTGTTGGATGAGCGAAGCGAAGACTTCAATTTCACTGACCACCCAAAAAAATTTAACGCGTTACTCTAGCCTAGGAGATGTGGGGGACAGGTCTGTACTGCACATATCCAGCTACAGCTAGGGGAAGAAAATGAGTGGGGGAGGTTCTCACGTCGTGGTCGTCATCGTCTTTGTCATCGTGCATGTCGTCAACGTTAGGGAGGGGGTACGGTCCCCGCGACGACTGCCAGAGCTCGCCTCTAGTTTCTGGGAATGCATACTGCTCTACGTATCCTACTGGCTGATGTTTGCGAGATGAACTTTGCCTCTTTTCTCGCCGTGTACGATCGACAGAGGAATTCCCTGGTATTAATTCTTCGCCATGCTCAGAAAATAAATAATCTGATATATTTAAAGCATAATTATTTTCACTCTTTTGAAATTTGTGATTTTTATTTGCTCAAATAATTGAATAAAACTTGAACGGAACTTCTTGGAATATATTTCTTGGCGCTTCTCGCGCCTCAATACGCTTCAGCTTAGCGCCCCATATCTCGAGAATAATATCCTGGTTCACGTCTGTCATTAACAAAGATTGAGAAGTAAAATGCTTTTCACGGCTGCAAATAAAAGGTATCCTATTAACATGCTCTAGGTTATTTGCGTGCGCTATTGTAACATGACGACTAACAAGTGAAATATCTGACATTCTGAATAAGTTATATTTTATCTAAGAGTGTTGTATAATAATGAGAAAAATCTAGACACGCATTGAAAAGATAACGATGATCTCATTTCATTTACAATACCAAGTATGAATCGACAAGTAAACATGCTTATCGTCTCTGAGAGTTTGATACTTCTTTCTAAAATTAGTAATCCCAACACTATCCTGTGAAATAAACTTAATAAATAAGATAAATAAATAGTTAAAGATAATGATCATGACATTGTGCTCTTCAATCACAAACCTTAAAGAGATAATGTCCAATTAGCTAAGTATAGTAAAAAACAAAGGAGATTATCAGATCCTGGGTGATAACTGTGAGAATTACTGTTCAAATAAGCAAACTTTTTATTTAATACAATCCAGAAAGTCCGCCCCGACCGGGACTCGAACCACGGATCCCCCACATTCCAGGTGAGCGTTTTAACCCCTAGACCACCAGGACGGGTACATTTTAAATTCTGCTGCCTTTGAACTGTCCCGGTCGGGGCGGACTTTTGTAATTTCTGGATTGTATTAAACAATTAACATTTCCCAACAGAGAGTGTATGGAAGAAGGGTTGAAGGAAGAAGTAGACGGGTTAGGTCAAGGAAGGGACGGAAGGACACCATAGCAGGAGACTTAAAGTGCTGGGAAGATGTGGAGGAGATAATAAAAATAGAGTCTTTATTTTATATCTTGGCGAAGCTTAAGGACATGAGGCCTTTTGTTCTGCTGAACCAAGTACAATACCATTAACTAGGAAAACGCTAAAGTCCCGCCGCGTTATGGATGAGCTTTTTAAAGTTTTTAGTTTGCGTGGGATATCTTTACTTTTGCAAGTGCTTTGTTTTGCTACCTACGCATTGTAAGTGATTGTTGTCAAATTTCTTTTGTTACCTGTCAATTGGTATTATTTACCGTAAAAACTTATATTAAAAGCTTTATTTCTATGGATTCTGGCTAACTTTTTCAACTTTTTCTTTTAAAAGGTACTACATCACCATAACCTTAATGTCCATGTATAATATGAACGTTGTAGCCCCACCCGTTTGGCCAAAATTGGCCCAAATGGCACGAAAATATCGCACTAAAAGTCAAAAAAACTTATATTAAAGGCTTTATTTCTATAGATTCTGACTAATTTTTCAAACTTTTTCTTTTTAGAAAACAATACATCACCATTACCTTAATGTCCATGTGAAATATGAACGTTGTAGTCTCACCCGTTTGGTCAGAATCGACCCAAATGGCACGAAAATATCGCAAAAAAGTCAAAAAACTTATATTAAAAGCTTTATTTCTATAGATTCCGTCTAACTTTTTCAACTTTTTCTTTCAGAAAGCAATACATCACCATTACCTTATTGTCCATTTGAAATATGAACGTTGTAGCCCTACCCGTTTGGTCAGAATCGGCCCAAATGTCTCGAAAATATCGCACTAAAAATCGAAAAAAATCGTAAAAGTGCGATATTCATGAGAAATATTTCTTCGATTGTACCCAAAAACGTGGCACGTCTAAGTTCAGAGATTTCGAAGGTCCCCTTCAATTTTCATCAAGATCGCATATGCCGTTTGCCCGGAATCGTGCGAACAAACAGAAAAAAAAACAAAAAACACCCGAGCTAAATTTTTTGGGGGGTTAGTGAAATTGAAGTCTTCGCTTCGCTCATCCAACAATTTTTACAAAAGTAACTAGGAAAAAAGCGTAAGTCCCGCCGCGTTGATAGATGAGCTTTTTAAAGTTTTTAGTTTGCGAGGGATATCTTTACTTTTGCAAGTGCTTTGTTTTGTTGCCTACGCATTGTAGGGGATTGTTGTCAAGTTTCTATTGTTTCTTGTCAATTTGTATTATTTATCGT
Source organism: Sweltsa coloradensis (assembly GCA_024449915.1). NCBI lineage: Eukaryota > Metazoa > Arthropoda > Insecta > Plecoptera > Chloroperlidae > Sweltsa > Sweltsa coloradensis. Next base: position 3,841 of record JAMZAV010014329.1, read on the forward strand.
AAAAAAACTTATATTAAAAGCTTTATTTCTATAGATTCTGGCTAACTTTTTCAACTTTTTCTTTCAAAAGGTACTACATCACCATAATTTAATGTCCATGTATAATATGAACGTTGTAGCCCCACCCGTTTGGTCAGAATTGGCCCAAATGGCACGAAAATATCGCACAAAAAATCAAAAAACTTATATTAAAAGTTTTTATTTCTGTTTTTTCTGGCTAACTTTTTCAACTTTTTCTTCTAAATGTACTACATCACAATAACCTTAATGTTCATGTATAATATGAACGTTGTAGCCACACCCGTTTGGTCAGAATTGGCCCAAATGGCACGAAAATATCGCACAAAAGATCGAAAAAAAAATCGTAAAAGTACGATATGCATGAGAAATATTTCTTCGATTGTACCCAAAAACGTGGCACGTCTAAGTTCAGAGATTTCGAAGGTCCTGTCAAATTTTCATCAAGATCGGATATGCCGTTTGCCCGGTAGAGAGCGAACAAACAGACAAAAATACAAAAACAAAACAAAACAAAAAAATAAATAAATAAAACGGGGGGTCAGTGAAATTGAAGTCTTCGCTTCGCTCATCCAAAAAATAACCACACTATTGAACAATACGAAGATATAAAAAAGAAAAAAAACATGTAAAATGAGTACAAGTAAAATAGCAGGTTTATATCAACTTATGTGTTTGAAGTATAATAAACAGTTCAATTAACTAGGAAAACGCTAAAGTCCCGCCGCGTTGATGGATGAGCGTTTTTGTAAGTTTTTAGTTTGCGTGGGACCACTTTTTCTTTGCAAGTACTATGTGAATGCATTGTAGGCGATTGTTATCGAGTTTCTAATGTTACTTCTTAATTTATAAACCTAAAAAAAAAAAAACATATCAAAACCTTTATTCTATGGATTCCGACTAACTTTTTCAACTTTTCTTTCAAAAGGTACTACATCACCATAACCTGAATGCCTATGTGAAATATGAACGTTGTAGCCCCACCCGTTTGGTCAAAATCGGCCCAAATGTCACGAAAATATCGCACTAAAAATCGAAAAAAATCGTAAAAGTACGTTTATTTTATGGGTTCTGGTTACCTTTTTCATTTTTTTTTTCACAAGGTACTACATCACCATAACCTTAATGTCTATGTAAACTATGAACTTTTGTAGCCCCACCCGTTTGGTCAGAATCGGCCCAAATGTCACGAAAATATCGCACTAAAATCGAAAAAAATCGTAAAAGTGCGATATTCATGAGAAATATTTCTTCGATTGTACCCAAAAACGTGGCACGTCTAAGTTCAGAGATTTCGATGGTCCCCTTCAATTTTCATCAAGATCGCTTATGCCGTTTGCCCGGAATCGTGCGAACAAACAGACCAAAAAAACAAAAAAAATAGGAGCTAAATTTTTTGAGGGCTCAGTGAAATTGAAGTCTTCGCTTCGCTCGCTACGCTCGCTACTCTCATCCAATAATTTCATTAACAAGGAAGCTTCGCAAACGCTTTTTTTTAGTCGCGTTGATAAATGAGCTTTTTAATTATAAAATGTTAATAAAAATTTAAAATAATAAAAACATTTTAACACGGCCCATACAAAGCAATCATTAGGTCTGTTTGGATCTTTGATTGTTTGTAACAAGGCTGTGAGTAAGGTAAACAATCTTATGTGTGAAGTTTCCATACAAGGCTGTGAGAAAGATCTAAAATCTATATTTTCGTGCTATTTGGGCGAATTCTGACAAAAACGGGTGGTGCTACAACGTTCATATTTCACATGCACATTAAGGTCATGGTGATGTATTGACTTTTGAAGAAAAAATTGAAAAAAGTTAGCCAGAATCTATAGAAATAAAGGTTTTTAATATTTAACACCTCAAAAAACTCAAATTAAAACCTTTATTTCTATATATTTCTGGCTAACTTTTTTAACTTTTTCTTTCAAACGTCAATACATCACCATGACCTTAATGTGCATGTGAAATATGAACGTTGTAACCCCACCCGTTTGGTCTGGAATCGGCCCAAATGTCACGAAAATATCGCACTAAAAATCGAAAAAAATCGTAAAAGTACGATATTCACGAGAAATATTTCTTCGATTGTACCCAAAAACGTAGCAAGTCTAAGTTCAGAGATTTCGAAGGTCCCCTCAAATTTTCATCAAGATCGCATATGCCGTTTGCCCGGTAGAGAGCGAACAAACAGAGAGAAAAAAAAAAAAAAAAAAAAAAAAAAAAACACCCGAGCTAAATTTTTTGGGGGGTCGGTTGAAATTGAAGTCTTCGCTTCGCTCATCCAATAAACTTAAAGTTTGTAGTTATTTCTACTTTAAAACATTAATTACAGCAAAAAAAGAATACAAAATACAATCAATTTATCATTAATGAAATAATAATTTACTAATACTATAATTAACTAATACGATTGTACAAGAATAGAAAGAGGTGACAGAACTTGGTTGCGAACCCCAAGCTGACCCTACCAGAATCGGGAAACTACGACGGATTTTACGTCTGTCAAAAATACTAAATATACTTCCTATATTAAAACAGAGCGACGTTATGTTTAAATTATATGCCAAGTTTTTGGCAGGATTCGAACCCTGGACCTTCTGCATTGGAAGCAGAATCTCTTACAACAAGACCAACCATAGCCGTAATCTACGATGGAAAGATATTTTGACAACGAACTTTGTTAAAATATTGATTTGATTTTTTCCTTTTCAAGTCATTGCCATATGGCTGACATAATTAATACACAATCAACACATTGCGTGCGTGGACATGACAGGATGAGTAAAAATCCCATTATTAATCTGAAAGTAATATTTACCACAAAAAGCTTTAAATACTGCAACTCAAAGCTCAATTTTAGTAAAACATAATAGCCATAAGGCCAACACAATTTTCAACACGGCCGTCTCTGAATTTGCATTTTACATGACTTGTTCATAACGCAATAAATTGTTCCGCGAGTGAATTTTAAGTTGTCACTGTTCATTTCTCCACTGTTCAACTTCATTAGGCTCTTGTGTTTCAGTAACAGCAAGTTTGCCAGTGTTTGAAACCATTCAAACTCAGTCTGGTTTATATAAATCCCTTCACAAGAAAGAAAGTTCCCTGTTGTAATCAACGTGGCTTGGTTCGTATTTCGTTCATTTCTAAATGTGCGACTCTTTATATTTTTATATTAAAACTCCAAACAGCTATTATTTTTTAGGAAGGTGGTAATTTGCATGACAAAAGAGCGCGAAAGGAGGGAGTATTATTCTTTTCATTAAATGCCATGGTGTGTCGCGTCTGGTGGCGCGGCGCCGGCTCGTGTGAGGTGGAGTGAGGTGAAGTGAGGTGCGGGTGGCGTTACTTCCACCGGTAATAACAGCTAACTCCATCTCAGTCTGTATTTCACCAAATGTCTGTTTGATTGAGACCCAACTTATTGAAGTAGGCCTAGTTCTTTATAAACATGAAACTATGTGATAAAAAGGAAAACATTGGACCAAACATTCTTTAAGTTGAAGTTGTTTTTCATCGATATATAACGACGATGGATATAATGATGATAATATTCACCGGATCTCTGATAAATAGAAGTCAAATATAAGTCGTAAACAAATTAATTTATTGATACATTCGTATTTGAGTCCAGCCTCTCAGCAACAAAACTGACTTTCGTTGTGGGGGGGGGGGGGCATTCATTTAAAGCCGACGAAGCCAACCCTGTTGGCGCCGATGCCATCGACGAGCGAACAATGACCAACTAGAGACCGGTATTATTTAAATAAGAAACATCAACTAACTCTATGGACACGATCATACCAGCAGGTGACGACAGAACAAACAATTCGGAACAGCTTGGAAACGTATTTTGTGCTTCGTTTGCAAGGACGGCTCTAAAGTTGCTACCGTTTTCACACACGCAACACAAAAAGTGAAGTGACCTGCTTCCAATGCAGAAAGTCCAGGGTTCGATTCCCGCTAAAGTCAGAAGTTTTTTTAACTTCTGATTTGGACACAAGTCCGTCAGTTCTTGTCTTAGGTATTTGTTAAGGGTGACTTTGGAACCGTCCTAGCAACGAGGCACATAATAAATTTAAAGTTGTTCTGAATCGGCCTTGTTGATTCTGACGTTGGTCCGCAGGTGTTCGCACTGTCCATACCACTGATGATATAAGATAATGATGTTTTTAGACTATACACTACTCAAATCAAACAAAGAACGATATTTCAAAGGTTAATCAACCTCCTTCATCAGGTTTTTAATGGACAGCCATGATAAGTTTAAACTAGGTTGATTAACCTTTGAAATATCCTAATCTTTGTTTTATTTTTAGTAGTGTATTGTCCTAAAAACATCATGATCTTAAACCTGACCTACTCTAAAATTGTTTTCACCATATTATCGATCTTTGGTTGGTTATCGCTCACGTCGTCGATTGCGTCGGGGCGTGCAGGGTTTGGCTTGGTCACTTTGGTTTACTGTCCCCCACTGAAAACCAGTTGTGTGACTGAGTGGGTAGACTCTCAATACGGATTTAGGTAGGAAGAATTTTCTTATCTTGAGTTGACCCCGGGACCTTTTGAATAATTGGATGCAGGGACTCTAACCACTGAACAACGAGCCACCGTAGTTTTATTCATATGTACACATCGACTGGCATATAAATCGTTTTTCGATACGATATCGATATCTTGAATTATTTTTGAGATCGATGTTTAGAATTCGTATCGAAAAAAAAATTAAGAAAATGGCGGAGGGTCTTGGTTACGCTACTTATTTTTGATTTTAAATTCGTAATGCATTTTTGGCAAAAATATTTCAGCCTTTTCAGCAAAACTTACATTAATAAAAGTAACCCACTATTTTGATATAATATATATTTTTGTTTTATGTTTATTTTATTTTCTTTCACAAAAAAAAGAAATGATATGTTATTATAAATTTTACAAAAAAAAAAGTAAAAAAGGCTAATCTCCACCCCCCCCGTAACCAGCCCCCCAGAATCACAAAATAAACCACAAAGCCTTAACACTAAAAAAACTGAAATTTTTTCTTTTTGCTCACCAAAAAAGTGTTGCCTTTTTAAAACAACTAAGGCTAGGGACACGTCACCCAAAAATCCCCCATCTTTTTAAGGGCCTCAGCCAAAAACTACAACAACCCTCCCCAAAAATCTCTCGACCCAGAAAAAACCCCAAAAAATAATACTGACCCTAAAATCGCTTTCCCTAAATCTGCTAAATCCGGAAAAAAATCGAAGAAATTGAGCTTCTAACCAAGCGCCCTCCCCTGATATCTTTTGTTTTCTCGGAACACGGGCTGACCCCACACAAATTAACTCCTTTTGCATCTCCGGCTACGTAATTTTGACTTTTTCTGCGTCCACTTTTCATCCATGGAGGTGCCCCGCAACCTTGCCAAACCCCCCTCAACCTCTTCCCATCCCGAAGTCAAACCCTACTCCCACAGAAAAAAGTGTTTAAATGTGTGGCGGTTCATGGCCTCCCGATCACACTTATAATTCTTCTGTCTCCCCTTTCCCCTCTTGGTGACTAATCATTTCTCTCCAAGTTGATAAGTGCTCATCCTTCTCACCAGTTTTTCCCAAACGTTATCTTATGCAGTGACCACAAGGGGCCCGTTTTTTCCAAATCGCCATCCCGATCTAAACTGCTCGATCTAGCCCACCCCTTAAATATCTTTAAAACCATTGATACACCAAACCCCGTGTCACTGCCACTAGCAGCTTTTATCGCAACATTTTCACTTTCTCTCGACCAGCATTTTTTTCCTTTCAGCTCTATGACCTGGCCTGTCGCCCATCACTCCTCATTCTCCCCTTTATCTCTCCAAAATAAACCCCCCCAAAAAGAAGTAATGAAACGTTCTTTTCACCCCAAAAATAAGAAAACTTTCTAGCCGGCAAAGTGCAGAAAATTGGCATCACTGTCAACTCCTGGGATGCGATGTACTCTTCTCTTTTTTTTCTTCCCATTTTCCTGTATCATTCATAATCATTTCCGCTAAAAAGCTGTCCCCGTTTAAACCCAAAAGTCAATTCCTGGATCCACAGGAACTGCGATCTGAACCCCAACCCCGACCCCTTTTCTTTTTTGAACTAAAGTCGTCCAACAACTCGCCCAGTAAACAAAAATATCGTGATTTAAAAAAGTCTCATGCAGAAACATTCCCCAAAGCTAAACTCTACTAAAAACGACCCCCTTAATATCAAACAAAGAACACCTCAAACTATTTGGTCCTGATTAAATCACAGAAATGCCCCGCAACCAAAATGCAACCTCTCTCTTATCGCAAACGGAAAAGTTATCTACGCATCATCTCAATGTAACTCTTTAATGACTTCTTCATAAACTCGTGCAACCCGGCGGGTAACCCCAATGCTCAATTTACCCTCCCCCCTCCCCAAAACTCTCACGACCTCTGATCGGGCCCAACTATCTTTTCCTCCCAACCCTCCAATCGAAGTAGCTACTTTAGAACTTGTTCCCAAAAAAACCTAGGGCTTGACGAGGTGCCAGGCTCCCTTCTTTTCAAATGTATGGGCTTTTTTTCGGCCCCCTTACCCCAATCATTAATCATCCTTTTCGATGGCATTTTCCCCCCAAAAAAGAAGGCAGCAAAATATCCCATCTACAAAAACAAGGTAAAAAAACTGAGATGCTAAATATCGACCCATCTCCCTCTCTCACTTTTTCCAAATATAAATACATCAGCATGATCGTCTATCATCATTTCTAAATTCACAACATTCTCTCCCCTACTCAGCAGGGTTTTTTTTAAAATAAATCCACCCCAAGCGCAATCTTCAGTTTTCTTTCCCCTTCTACTCGCTTTTGGGGCAAGGTGACCACGCGGGAAGTTTCTACACATACAAAGGCTTTTGATACAATAGATCACAAAATTTCCTAGAAAAGCAAATACCTAGGCACCCCCAGGGGTAGCTTAGATTGGTTTCCTCTTTTTTCCCGGCCGCTCTCAAGTAGTCGAAATCGAGACAGCCAATTGGGCTACCGCACCAAAACCCCCTCTAAACTCTGTCCATAGTCTGTGGGTTCCCCCCCCGGTTCCATACTCGGACCCCCCAGCCTATAAACATATATGTTAATGACCAGGCCACCTTTCCCCGGTAGGGGATTCTCCACAATTGCAAAACTCCAGCCATTTTCTGACCCTACCTAAAAACCATCCCCCTCAGGCATTTCCCCCCCAATCAAAAAGCCAAGTGGCTAAAATTCTCAAAGCCGAGACAATCAAACCCACATTCCGCCCCTAAAACTACACCCATACTTTCACCCCCAATAATACCACTGGCTAGTCCCCATTCATCTAGGTTTGATATAAACCCCCGGCATCCTGTAAAAATCCTTGGCCTTTTTCATTGACCCAAAACTTGAACTGGCTATCCTGTTGACCATGTTGCCCCAAAAAAATTTTATCTGGGGGTACCTATCCGTAACTCAAAAAAATTTTCACCCCCCATATCTTTTCAAGTCACTTTGCCCACATCCACTTCACTTTTCCCATGGCCTGCATTTTTGGGGGGCCTCCCCCCCAAACAATAGAATTTCATCTCCAAAAAAAGAGCATACGCTTATTGCGGGGGTCTCCAGAAACCCCTGTAGGAGCTCTTTAAAGGGAAATTTGGAATTCAACCTAGCTGCACACTCTCCATCGCTGCACTCTTTGTTCGCACAAAAAAGTAACCCCTTCCCTTAAAAGCGTCTGTGCCGCCACAACACAAAGCCCTCCCTTTACTACTAGGCCGCCCCCCACCTGCGCCTTTTTGCCTAGGGCCCCAAATACCTTGCCCCCACCTTTTCAACAAGCCCCAGAAAACATAAAAAACCCCCCCCCCTGCCCTCCCTTTAAAAAACAAGTTTAAAATTATCTCACAGAAAACAGCTTTACTCGGGGGAGTGACTAAACCCCTCAATGTAAATAATAAACATTTTAAATAATGAACAAATTAAATTAATAAAAAATAATAAAAAATTATTATTCTAGCTAAATTCAGCAATAAGATATTCACCTGTTTTTTTAAAATCCTGTTTCAAAGTCTACTGACATTGAAGTTGTAAAATATGTTTTTTTTTTTTTTATATGCCTCCCTATCATTATGTCTCATACTTTTATCGTACCATTATCTTTTTACCAAATTTTTAAATCCCTCATTGAAAAATTCTCTTCTCCAGTTTACTTCCATAAAATTAAAATTTTTATATAATGTCATTTTTTTATTAAAAACAAATCGCTTATTTTCAATTCCACTTTATATTATCCTCCCACTGTTGGTTTCCACAAACAATTTTAACTAGATACATCATATAAAATTTTATTTTTACCACCATTTGGTTTTTAGATTTCACAGTCCCAATGTTTTCAATTATTACAAAGTATTAATTTTTTTTTTTCATAATTTTTTTATTTTTTTAATGTACATGTTCCCTTAGTCTAGGATTACAATAAAATTATCGTAAGTTACCTTTGGCTATTCACCTTTTCCTCCCGGGGGGTCAAACATTAAATGTGCCCGTCAAAAGGAAAAAGTTTTCTATCTATTTTCATGGATATATCGATAAAAAATGTTCGTGCTAATTGATAAAGTAATGTTTATTTATAGCCCTATCCTACGAAAAAACAATACATAGGAATAAAAAAGGGTATTTTTTTTTTAATTGGGGTTCGTTGGTGTTACGTTTTTTTCCCCTTCAGGGAGGGCTAAGAAATTTTCCTAGTTGAAATTCCAAAAAAGATTTACTATTACGCCCCATAATATTGTTCCTAAAATGAAATTTCAAAAAAGTTGAAACATGCCAAAAGCAAAAAATTAATTTTACTTTGCC
>JAMZAV010014330.1:0-12459 GCA_024449915.1 Sweltsa coloradensis
TTTTGTGTTTTTATTGATGTTCAAAAAAGTTTAAATGTAGAAATGCTTTATAAATTTTAAAAACCGCCAATGTAACAACATGCTGTTTTAAAACAATTGGCTGAAAATTGTAATTACCGTATTTAAGCGAATAAAAGGCGCAGGTAGATTTATATCTATAAGTGGGATGAAGTCATCTTTAAAAATTTAAAAACAATTCAAACACTTTAAAAATGTATGAAATAGGGCGGCTGTAATCATTTTTTATCTATACTAAAAAATACAGTATTAGGAGTGAGGACACATGCTGGATCTATCAATAGTATTTAATATTTATACATTATTTTGTTATAATTCACTAGTTTTGTCACTTCTAAGTGCCCTGAGCGGGCCGACGAAACGTGGTTTATACTCAGCCCTGTAGATCGTACTGAGCGGGAGTCAAAGCACTGCAAGGAGGCGGTGACTCGTAGTTGGCCACTCCGCCGTAGGGCGGGTTGCCCGTCGCGCAGGCGTTCGTAGCATGAAAATCCAACACCCCCACTCGACGGACGTCCTTCGCGCGGGCCCGCTGGCTGCAAGCCCTATCTTCTCCCGCAGTGCTGCAAACCTGGGACCCGGCAGCGGCTTCGTTAGTATGTCCGCAGCATGTCTTCCGTGGGCAGTATTCCCAGGCGAGGGTGCCTTGGTCTACGACGCCCTCGGATATAGTGGTACCTGAGATCTATATGTTTCACTCGTTGCCTATTTTCTCAGACGTGGCTAGCTTAATGCACCCCTGGTTGTCCTCGTGCAGTACCGTTGGGTCTTCCTGGGCGTGTCCTAAGGTCGCTTAGGAGCTGTCGGAGCCATGTAGCCTCTTGGCAAGCTAGAGTGGTGGCCACGTACTCTGCTTCGGTTGAGGAGAGGGCTACGCAGTTTTGTTTTCTGCACAACCAGGATATTGTATTGCTTCCTAGTTGAAATATGTAACCGCTCCTCGATTTCTGTCCATTTGGTCACCTCCCCAGTCTGCGTCCGTGAATCCTGAGAGAACAGTGCCCCTGAAGCACTGATCCTTAGTGGGAGAGCGGCGGTTGCCTTTTGGGTTAGCGTATCACTCCTTTTACCGCCGTCCAGTCCATGGCCCTGGGATTTTCGAGTCTCCTGCTCAGGATACTCATGGCGGGGGGGCGATGTCTGGGCGTGTGACGTTTGCAAGGTACGGGAGTGCCCCACTGCTTGTCGGTACTCTTTGTTATCGGGTAGTAGGTTTTCCTCTCCGGTTTGGCTCAGGTAGCTGGCGTCCATGGGTGTTGTGCTACACTTGGCACTTGACAATCCAAACCCGTTCAATAATGGTATGTATCTTTCCGCTTGGTGTAGCAGCATGTCCCCGTTTGCATCTCTGTCTATTTCAATCCCTAGGTAGTTGTTTGCCTCGCCTAGGTCTTTTGTGGTGAAAGACCCTATTCAGGTCTACATGAATTTGGGTCGAGCTCCTCTTCCGTGGTTGCCCCATACTAGCAGGTCATCTACGTAAATGGTGACGTAGGTGTTACGTTTGTCCGCCCTTTTCCGTACAAACAAGCATCAGCTTTGCTTGTGAGAACCCCAACTTGGTTTTGTATCGTGGGCTTTGGAATTCCAGGTCCGGCCCGATTGCTTTAGAACCGTACAAGCTTTTATTGAGGCTTGCACACCATGTCTTCTTGCCCGGGAATGACGAACCCTTCCGGCTGCTTCATGTACACTTCCTCGGAATAGGTTGCCGTTGGGGAAATTTGCAGTCGACCATCCATGTGCCTTATTTTTAGGTCTTTAACAGTGGCTATTGCAGTAGGGTTCTGATGGGGGCCCGTATTTGGCCACTGGGGCGAAGGGTCTCGTCGTAGTCTTCTCCGTACTTCTGAGAGAATCCTTTCGCGACTAACCTGGCTTTGAAGCGTTCTATGTTTCCGCTTGCATTTTCTTTGGCCTTGAAGGGCCATTGCTTCCGATTGCTTTCTTGTTTTCGGGCAGGGTAGTCAATGACCAAGGGGGTTTGGCCATGAGAGATTCATATTCCTCGTTTGCCGCTTTGTCCACTTTTCCCTTCAGGTCTCCCTTCATTTGGGTCATTTCTCTCCCAAATTCCTGGTTCGACGACCTCTTCTCTGGCTAGGGTACGATAGTCTCTTGGGAGAATCCCTTTGCTAGGTCTTGAGGATTTTCTGGTGTCTTCGGAAGCCGGTTCGGCTGTCTCTTGATCATTGTCGCTGGGGTTATCTGCGTGTTCGACGGCGGCTTCCTGGTTCTTTGTGAGATTGAGGTTACCCGAGTCTAGTTCGCTGCTTCTTCCCCTTCCGGTCTTTTGCTGATAACTTCGAAGCTGTCTTTCATCCTGGTTTCTGTGAATGTGACGGTTCTGCTGACGATGATTTCCCGGTAGCTGTGTTAAGTACGCGGTATCCCTTGGCTTCTTCGCTGTATCCAACGAGAGTTCCCTTCTTCGGCTCGGGGTCCCAGCTTCGTCCCCTTCTCCTTGGGGATATGGCTGTAGACTTTGCTTCCAAAAACTCGGATGTGGGAGACGTTCGGTTTGCTGCCGAACCCCAGTTCATACGGAGTTTTTTCAACCGATTTGCTGGGGGAAGCGGTTTTTTAGGGAGTTGGGCGGTGACTACTGCTTCTCCCCAGTACTTTGTTGGGAGGGGAAGCGTCGAGTAGCATGCATCTTGCCATTTCTGTAAGGGAGCGGTTCTTCCTTTCGGCTACTCCGTTTTGTTGGGGAGAGTACGGTACAGAGAGTTGCAGTTTGATGCCTTCCTTGTCCAGGAACGATTGACGGCTGCATTTTTGTATTCTCTTCCCGTTGTCGCACCTAATCTTCTTTAAATTTTTGGGGTTAAAGATGTTGTTGACTCTTGCCGAGTAAACTTTCAGCTTGTCCAAAACTCGTCCCTTTTGTTCTCAGTAGGTAGACCGTGCAGTATCTGGAGTAGTCTCAGTCAGTGTCATGATTTTACCCCTTCCGCCAGGGGTTTCGGTATTCATCGGTCCGCACAGGTCAGAATGGACCAATCCGAGAGGTTTATCTGCCCGTTCCTCGCTTTTTTTTCGGGAAAGGCTTTTTGGTTAGCTTACCCTTCACCCCATGTAATGCACTTTTCCCGCATGTCGCAGTCACCGAGTGTCATACCAGTTGCCCAGATTTTCTTTTTTTCAGTCTTTTGACGGCGTCGGGGGTTTCGTTTTCCCATGCGTCTGTGCCCTAGGTGGATGCAGTTCTCATGATTTTCCTCTTGGATAGCAGACTTTGCGCGTTGCCTCGTTTCGTCACTGCCTAGCCAGAGTTCGAAGAGTGCTTTTTCCGGAGGCCTATGGCTAGGGTTTCTCCGGTTTTTGGAGACCGTGCACTGATTGCTGTCGAATTTTACTGAGAACCCCAAACTTGGTTAGTGTGGGCACCGATATCAGGCTGCCGTCGAGGGGTGGGGATGTACAGCACGCTTTTGAGCAGCACGTTCACGGGGCTCCCCGGGGGACGGACCCACCTTGCATTTCAGGAACCCTCCCCCACTCCTCGGACTGCATGGAGCTCCCGTTTGCGAGTGAGACGGTGCACGATTCTCGTCGAGTCTTGAAAAAAATGCCCTGTCATTAGTCATGATAGATAGATAGATATTTTTATTCACTTAGACTAGTACAGTGTACAAGTATTACTCTTTGCAGAGAAAGTGAATAGTCTATAATTAATAATTAATAATAAAAGTGATAGTAATTATAATGATATACACAGTGTTAGAAGAAAGAATAGTTGAATATAAAGCATAAATGATAATTGATATGGATATTGATATTGATATGTATGATGATTGATAATATTGATATATATATATATATGATGATTCATTAATTGATTAATAATGATAAACACAGTGTTTATGTTAAAGTAGAGTAGATGCAAAACAATAGCATGCGCTACTATAGATTAAGAACTCATATATAATAAAGAAAAGTTGGATATAAAGCAATTTTTGATGTGATATTGTGATAATAATAATTGCTGATGGCACAGAAAACAGCAATGATGTACAGGAGAATGTGTCTAGTATATATATGATGATTGATTGATTGATTAGTGTTTATGGTAAAGTAGAGTAGATGCAAAATATGCCCTACTAGATTAAGAATTCATATAGAATAAAGAAAAATTGGATATAAAGCAATAATTGATATGATATTGTGATAAGATTGCTAATGGCACAGAAAACAGCAATGATGTACAGTAGAATGTGTCTATAATATATAATTGATATATATATATATATATGTGTGTGATGATTGATTGATTAGTGTTTATGTTAAAGTAAAGTAGATGCAAAATAATAGAATGCCCTACTAGATTAAGAATTATGTAGAATAAAAAAAGTTGGATATAAAGCAATATTGATGTGATATTGTGATGAGAATTGCTGATGGCACAGAAAACAGCAATTGGAGGATGTACAGCAGAATGTGTCTTATATACCTGCACAATCCAAGGAAGCGTGTAAGCACATATTATATATAGAAGTTTGTTACATCATTTCGGCTAAGGGAACATTTGAAAATTTAAATTACAGTGCTTGTTTGTGGTTTATACTCTAGATAATTTGTAAATATTATAATAAAAATGAATTAACTGCAAATATTTACATGGAGAGGTAGTCATTGATGGAGTAAAAGCTGTTTGCTGTAAGATTGATTTTAACTTATGTTTAAAGGAAGACAGGGTGGGAGAGGTTTTGATGTGGTCAGGGAGCTTATTGTAGAGGGTGGAAGATAGATATTCAGGGCCTTGTGCAAAGAGGCGCAGATTTTGGGAGGGCCTGTGTATGTGAAGGTTGGCTCTAGTGTTATGGGAGTGCACAGAAGCATTTAGATGGAAGAGGTTACGGTTGGTGTGAACGAATAATGCGGCTGATTGGATAAGGGTACATGCTAGAGTAAGAATACCAAGTTCCTTGAAAAGTTCTCTACATGAGTGTCTTCTGGAGACACCAGCTATGATACGAACCGCTCTCTTTTGGAGAATGAATATTCTGTTCGCATGGGGGAAGCTCCCCAAAATAGCAGGCCATATGATAAGTGAGAGTGAATGTGTGCAAAGTAAACTAGCAATAGGATGTGGGGGTGAACTATTTGTTTGAGCTTTCTGATTGAGTAGCAGCCAGATAATATTTTGCTGGCAACGTGGTTTACATGGATGGACCAGTCTAGATTATCAGTTAGTGCAAGGCCTAGGACTTTGACTGTGTGAGCGCGGGGGATAGTATCAGAGTCAAGACGAACAAGGGGACTGGCAGTAGGGATCTTATAAGGGGTGTGAAAGTATAGATAAACAGTTTTAGAGCGTGAGATGGTGAGTTGTTTGCCGAGGCAGTATGATGACATTAACGTAACTTGATTGTTTATTAAGGGGGGAAGGTCCTGAATGGGTTGGAGTTTGGGTAGTGTCAGCAGTTGGCTGGAGTCATCAGCATATTGGGTGAGAGTGCCCTCTTTTAAGTAGGCGGACTGGTCGTTGACATAAAGGATATAGGCTAATGGTCCCAAAATTGATCCCTGGGGAACCCCGCAGACTATTGGCAGAGGTTTAGAGCGGGTTGTGGTGACGGATTGACTATTAGATGTTTGGAGTTCCACTACTTGGGTACGGCCAGACAAAAAGAGGAAATCCAATCAAGCAAAGCATGTTGCTCCCGAGTCAATGAACCATGTGGTTGTTTTCTTGACTTCCTCCGCCTTGAAACATACGTTGCGCGGTTCTTCATCGTCGCTTGATCCGGCCTCGCCTCTTATGGCGCTCTTGACTTTTTCCCTGTTGAAACTTTGTTTCTCTCTTGAGGGTCCGGCAGTCCTTCTTTAGGTGACCGGGTTTGTTGCAGTGGAAGCACTTCATTTTTTCCCCACTGTCCCGTATTGAGGTCCGGTTTTTAATACAGCTTCATTGTATTCGACCCCCAATTCTGTTTCCGTTCTTCGGTTAAACTCGTCCTTGAGCTTGCCGATAACGAATTCGAGTGTTATGTCACCCTCGGGTCTAGCCTCAAGTGCTGTGATTAGCATGCCATAGTTCTCTGGCAGGCTACACAACAGGAGGGCTGCGACGTGGTTTTCCTTTGAGCTCTTCGCCCAGTCCCCTGAGCTCATTAACTAGCTCAAGTGTTCTGTTGATGTGCTCATCCATACTTTGCTCGTTTTGAGCCTGAGGCTGTACAGTTTCCTGAGGAGATACAACTTTGAGGTTAAGTTAGACCTTTCGTGCACCTTTCTCAGGGCCAACCACACTGATCGGGCGGACGTTTCATTCCGCACGTGGATCAGCTGGTCGTCCTCGAGAAGTAGGCATATTGTGGCCCTGGCACGTTGGTCTTTCTTTTTCCATGCTGAATTAGGCTGTGATGGCGTATCTTCCTCAACTGTGTCCCAGAGGTCGTCCTTGCTCAACAGCATTTCTATTTTGAACTTCCACAGCTGGTAATTTTTGTTGTTGAGTTTTTGTATGGAGACTTTCCCGTCCGCGGACGACATGGCTAGGCCTTGGGGCTAGGCCTAGGCCTAGGCTAGGCTATAGGTTAGGTTGGTCGCTCACCTGCTTAGGCGCCGACTCTGCTGCGGGATTAGCAGGGTTTTCGCTGAACTGTGCTGGGTGAATGACTTATACACTTTACCTACAGATTTAACTATGAACTAGGCCCATAACCTGTTATAAGTTCACTAGTTTTGTCACTTCTAAGGTGTCTGAGCGGGCCGACGAAACGTGGTTTATACTCAGCCCTGTAGATCGTACTGAGACGGGAGTCTAAGCACTGCAAGGAGGCGGTGACTCGTAGTTGGCCACTCCGCCGTACGGCGGGTTGCCCGTCGCGCAGGCGTTCGTAGCATGTAATCCAACATATTTATAACATACTTTTAAATTTGAGTGAATATGTTGTAGTTTGTAGTTTATCTTTCTCAGCAATATTCTGTTAGGTAGTAGTTGGGTTTGGTATTAAAGAACAAGCACTACATGATTACATTACTATAATATATTGAATTAGAAACACAAGGTTTTAAATATTTTCCCAAAACAACAGAACGTTGTCGTAACTGCATAAGCTCATATTAAGACACAGCCTTGTAAAGATAAAAGCATGAAGCAGAGGCGCTTCCTTTAAACACTCAGTAGATGAGAGATTGCTATATCACAATAGAATAAATTGAAATTAAATTTGAATGGCCAGAACATGGTTGTGTCCATTATTCAATGGCATCTTATAATCGTGTAAATACGGTAGATTATGTAATACTCTTGAACAAATTATACTTGAAAGTTGAAACATATTTTAGGTAATATAACTCGTTTTAATAAGTACGTAAATCTATGTAAATAAATATGTCATTATGAACAATGAAAACACTAATATGTGAACATATGAGCAGGGCAAATTATATTAGTACGTTGTTTTAATTCACATTTTAAGTTCCGTATTGGACCGAATATAGCACGATCTCGAATATAACACGACCCCCAATTTTTCAGAATCATTTCAAGAAAAAAGAAAAATCAACGAAAATTAAAATCTACAAGAAACATTTTTTATTTACAATGCAATGAATGAATAGACTAAAGTTTCATTCTTAATACAAAACATTTTGAACAATGTTAGGGCCTAGTCCTAAGTTTTTTAACATGGTAGGGCCAACCACAGTTCACCAGGTTGATTAAGGGATTACAAAATCGATCATTGTGACCTAGAATCGATTCGTGATCGATTCCCAAGAAAAAAACATTTTAATTGTACACACAGTTATTTTGGTGGTCATTTTCCGCGGAACCCGTGAACCGTGATACGCGGCGATATTCCCGCGGCCTTTTGCCGCGGATCCCGTGATGACGTCAACCGCCCGCCTCACGGGATCGGCTGGCGTCGAGTGGGTGGGCGGGGCGTTGCGCGGTAGTTGTATTGCAGGTGGCCTATGTTCAGGCGCTATTTCAAATGCAAGAGCGCGGAAATAACGCGAGTGCTGTTTTAGAGATAGTATTTTCGGAAAAATACATCGCGCTATATTCGGTCCGATACGGTATGTCCTCCAGGGCTCAATTCCTCCAGAGCTCAAATTAAGACAGACTGTGGTGAACTTTGACTCAAGCATTTCCCTTCTTGTCTTTGGCAGGAATATCATGGAGTGTTTTCATACTTGGCGAACGTTCGAAATTCAAACCCAAACTCGAACTTAAAAGAATGTCAAACCAAGTTCGAGTTTGAAAAAAGAGTTTGAGTTTGATTCTTTTTTAATCTCCTGTCCTCGAGATTTTTGGTCTGGTCGAGTATTGGGGTCCATACTGATTGACAAAAAAAGGTACTGGTACCCAATTATCAGTTAAAAAATAAAAATAAAACAATGATGGTGGAGGTGGAGGCGCCAGTCCAGACTAAACGTTACTCGTGTTCTTGGATACACGATCACATAACTGCTGGTTGAAGGGGGCAGTCCAGACTAAACGTTACTCGTGTTCTTGGATACACGATCACATAACTGCTGGTTGAAGGGGGCAGTCCAGACTAAACGTTACTCGTGTTCTTGGATACACGATCACATAACTGCTGGTTGAAGGGGGCAGTCCAGACTTGACACAGCTCTATTAAATTAGTTTTGGAATTCCATAGCATCAGCAATATAATTTCATTTTTCAATAATTGTCGGAAACTGTAGTTGGTCATTGTTTGCTCGTCGATGGTGTTGGTGCCTACAGGGTTGGCTTGGTCAGCTTTAAATTTAATGTCCCCCTTTAAAAATCAATTTTGTGACTGTATGAATAGAATAGACTAAATACAATTTTTTTCAAAAGGTCAATGGTGATATTCAATCAAAATATTGCTAATTTCCAGGCTTGACATTGTTTTGTTTTTTTTACCAATAATCAATCATCCCTTCAGTCCGTTTTGGTTCAGGTTCGGTTCAAAATTTAATGGAAGTTTGAGCTTTGTGGATGTAAAGAAAAACAGGTTCACACTCATAGATATTAAACACCTATATTAGGCTAGATCCGCAGTCATTAATCCACTTCCGTGACAATTTGAAGCTATCTTGAAATACCTGTTTGCATGTTAAGTAAATGGAGCAATTTGTAGCCCAAATAGTTTTCAAGATTGCCGCCAGGTTGACAGGTGAGCATACTAGCCATTAACACCAAATGTTTACTAAATTCCCTTATGCAATAACTTCTTATTGTTTCTGTTTGTACATTCCCATGCTGCACAAGCTAAAACCATATCAAACAATCCAGTAAAATACTTTATTGCATTAAAAAAGTATAAATTAAAACACCAAATCGCCATCTTGAATATGGCAGATTGACGCTTCAATTTGCTACGAGACTGCTTATCTAGCCTACTATAGGTGTTTAATATCTATGTTCACACTACACAAATACAACCTTTAATGAATACGTACAGTACAATATGAAGTGGGTGATTATTAGACCATCACTTCATTGGGTGTGAATTTGTCTTATTTACTATGAATAAAATGTGAACAAAACAAATTTCTATTTGATTTGTATTTGGTAATGCCGCTAGATGTTATTTTATTGTATTGTATAGATAGACGTGCCCAGGTAAGAACCTTAATATCTGCTTCCGTACCCCACGACTAGACCACTATCATATCAGCACTATCTACGGTACCTACTCCTGTGAGATGACGTTGCAGTCGCACCCGCGACACCACTTGTTCTAGACTGGTAGGAAACCAATATCGGTAGGCAATGTTACTCAATTTCAGTTGGCCCCTCTTTAAATGCTGAAAACAATTTTCAACAGGTAGGTATAGGCGCTCCATGCTAAAAAAGCAGATGCGCGCGCTTTTGACGGGTGAATTGTAGCCACTGAGCAGGCCCAAATTTAAAATAACGATCGCTGACTGGCCCGTCGAAAGTGCGCGCATCTGCTTTCTTAGCGTGGAGCGCCTATATGGTATTTTATTTTTGTATGAAATGGTATGGTGTTGTCTATTTGTGTTATGTTTTTTGGTCTAGGCTGTTATAGAGAGTGATAAGGCCTACCTCTGTGTTACTATGGGGTACCTATAATATGTAAATTTTCTTTTTCCTTGTATTGTAATTGTGGATATTTTGGTTTATTTACATACTTTTTAATGGTATATTTAAGAAGATCATACACAGCGTTTATCACAGACATGTAGTTCGGATTTACAAAAACGCTTCCCGTAATACAATACCTTTATCACAGAAATTTCTACTGTACAGTGTACAGTAGTAGGTACAGATATGGCTGTGGGCTAAAGTTAAACCGTTTAAACTATATCACAGTGTTAATCAATACCACTAGTTCAAACTAACTCTGAATTCGAATTAGTTGAAACGTTTTAACTCGTGCGAAAAACACAGTGATAATATAGGCCTACTAGAACTTGAATAGCTTGGAAATTTTGTTCAATTAACAATGATGATGAACAACAATGATTAAATAATGGTGAAATCCAGGAAGTTCTGCAACCAGCAATTATCCCTAATCAGAAAATTGTACTATTTACTTTTATTAGATTGTTAAACTGAAAGTTATGTGCAAATGAATATTCTGGACATTGTGAATTGAACTGTATTTAATACTGTGCCAAATTGTGTTATTGTATAAAAATAAAAAGCAATTTTATAATTCTAGCTAGAATAAAATAAATGATTACTGATTACTATACCCTTTAGCCATTACCAAAGAGTGTACGTAACCTTTGCTATAAAATTGTAATAGGCCCTATGCAATTATTTGTTTGGAAATATGAACTATAGGCCTACTGTTTGTCTCACCATATCCTGAGCCCGGCGTTTTAGGGTTCAAAGAAACTAGGATGTCGCCTGCTCTATTATGAAAGGTTGTAAACCCGTCCAAATTTGACGGGAAGGATGGGCCTCTCCGTAATAACAAAGTACAATACCATCCGATGCAAGTTGGCTGCAACCTCCAGAGTATCGAAAACCACTTGTATGTAGGCCTGGGTTTAGTGGTTAACTCTTCTTGCTGCGCCTACATTACTATAATGCCGCGCAAGATCAACGTTTCAATTACACTCGCTCCATCAATATCATCCCCATACAGGATATAGGGCCAAGGTCGCACTGGATGTGACTGTACTTTACTGCTCTGCGGAGTCCACTTCAGCTGTCAAACTGTGATACGTTTACAATGTGACCACCACGGCCTGCGCTCTTTGAACCCACAAAAACGCCGGGCTCAGGATATGGTGAGACAAACTGTAGAACTATTCCTGTGGGGATTAATTTGGCATTTTCCTAAGTATTGATTAGTAGATTGAAGATTCATTCATCATTTCAAATCTTTTATTTCGTTAACCACCTTCTGCACGATTAGCTGCCCGTGTTCGACAAATAAAGTGTATAGGGTGGGTATAATCGTAGTGCCCATGCACATATAACAAACAACTTGTAAAAATACAGCCAATACTTTACACAATCAAAAGCAATGAGATCTAAAAGAAATGCCAAGCTTATGTACCCTCCTACATTTTTGCAATCTTAATACAAATTATAAGCCCTGTGACTACATCCTTGCAAAGCTTGGCAAAATTAATTTGCACAAACTTTTACAATTAAAACATTACCGGTAGTTGCAAATAAAATTTTGCCTCGCTTTTTCAAGGATGCAGTCAGGCAAAGTGAATTTATGTATTAAGATTGCAAAAATGTAGGAGGGTACATAAGCTTGGCATTTCTTTTAGATCTCATTGCTTTTGATTGTGTAAGGTTTGACTGTATTTTTACAAGTTTTTTTGTATGTGTGGGATCTCATTACTTTTTCAAATTCTATTGCAAAATTATTTGTAAAAATATAATAATTTTATCAAAGTCGATTTAATTGCTATGGTATTACCGATCATCAATAGAATGTAAAATATCAGTGGTCCAAAGACTTGCTTTTTGTACACTATGCAGGTGATCATTGTCAAGTCACTATAGTTACTTGTTGATCATATGCTTCCCTGATAAAAATTCTTGCTGATCCTAGTGCGTTCAAAATAGGGTTTAGAACGAATAAGGTCAGGCTATGATTGGGATCAACAAGGATCTGGCACTTTTCTTGCAATTTCCTTTCCCAACTTATTTCTTAAGCTCTTATGGAGAATAGGTTGGGAGTAACAAGGATTGGCTTGGTTGGTTTCAGCTAGGATTGACCATACACGGCATGAGTTTGAAACAGTTACGCCCAGTTAGGTCAGGTTCTGTTAGGATGAACTAGGAGCTCCCCTGGCTAGACCCAACAACGTTGAACAAGGATCCACTCCACCATGTTTCAGTAATGATTACCTAGGAGCACATAGGGCATGTTCTAGTCTGAATACACTACGATTCACTACCCCCAAGGTTCTGTTAGGATGAACTAGGAGCTCCCATGGCTAGACCCAACAACGTTGAGAACATCTACCATGTTTCAGTAATGATTCCTAGGAGCCAGG
>JAMZAV010014331.1:0-14616 GCA_024449915.1 Sweltsa coloradensis
AATTTTCGGGAGGTTTTCCCGGGGGTTTTTGGGGACCCCCTCACCTCCCCTGGCAACCCTGACTTTTACTGTTTAGAAAACTGCTGTTAGCCCATAGCTTTTTGGAATTTGAATTACTTATCTTTTAATTTACTATTGGGAAGAAAAATTTTTTATAATTTTTTTAAAATTTTTTTTAAATGCTATCCCAAAATCGCTTTTTTTTTTTTAAAGGCAATAATTTGTATCGTTTTTGTGGGGGTTTTTGTGTGTGTGTAAAATACTATTGCGTGTATTATTTTTTGTATAGGAATACCTATTAAAACTCCACTTTTTAGGCCTCCCTGTCATGATTGGCAACATATAACTTATAAGAAGGCAATAAATTTTTTTTCCTTTAAAAAGACGCAAAAAAGGTTTTTAAAAAAAAACAGGGGGTTTAACGTAACGTATGAAATAGATGATCGCAGGCCTTTCCCGTTTTTGTTTTCGTAAAAACGACATTCGATAGATAGACCGGGGCCTGCCCACGTTTTCTCCCCGTAGTAGCTGGCTTTTGCAACACCTCGCCAGCTCGGGTCGTGAGTCACTGCCCCAAAGCGGCGGATAAATTTAAAGACCCCTATTGATGTGGCTAAAAATATACACAATGAATTAAATTTTTTATGTTCGATTTGGGTTTTTAAGAAAAAACTGTTAAAGAGGGAGGGCCCCTTTAAGACCGGACCGAAGGGCCCGAATCAGTAATTTTTGCTCTGACTCGGACAAACTCAAATTCAAAATAAGGACTGCACAGCCCTTTTTTATAAATAAAATTCCGCTACACTAACATAAAATAAATAAAACAAACCATATCTAGCTATAGGGATAGTGGTTCTGTATTTAAAAAACCCCACATAACAAAAAACTGTATAATGTAAAACACAACGGTCGCCAGGTTTTTTACGAGTGTCTGCCCCGGTAACGTAATGAAACCTTAATGTTTTTTCCAGATAGCGTTCCACCGGGGCCCGCCTCTGGATCTCATCAGCTGGTTGCAACACAGGCCAAGACTTTTCGCCTTTGATGTTGGCATTTTTCAAAGCCTTTTGCAGAATTTTATTGTTTTTTTTTATAATAATTTATTGGGAAAGGATCCCAATTTGGCTGGAGTATTTTGGCAGAAAAGGATCCTATGCAGAATAACAGGGGTTCAGAGAGGGACACCTACCATGACGGCACTTTCCCAACTAATACTGAGACAAAAAACGCCTTAGATAAGAAACTATGGTTGGATCTTTTATGTGCGATCTGTCTAAAGCATTCGTACACTTCACCTTTCAAACCTTTTTGAAAATAAAACATTACGGACAAAGGGGGGTAAGAGTTCATGGGTCAGACCCTATCTTACGACCGAAAGCAACGCGTAACTTTAAAACAGCAATGGGTGAGTTTCATGGGGTTAAAAAACGGGTTTAATAGGGGGGTTTCCGCGGGGTTCAAATTTTGGTCCAGTTTTTTTAGCCTTTTACAACGATTTACCCCTTATTTAGCGCGTCATCAAAGAAAATTCTTTTCGCAATGATACTCCCGTGATAATTCGGCACAGAGCATAGAGAGTTAATTTAAAAAAAGGGGGGAGTTATTCTTAGGAATTAAAAGCATGGTTAAAGGGCTAACAAATTGAAGTAAACTGTTCAAAACCCAAATAATTTACCCCCCAAATTTAAAGGGTAAACATCCACATTTAACAGTAGACATAACAACTTATAATTGATTAGTGGGGGTAGCCAAATTCCTAGGCCTAAAGGGTTTTTAAACAAAGTTCATCTCATATTAAAGACCGGGGGCAAGAGACTAAGCTTTTCTGTTTTAAATGAAAGCCTTGTCCCCCCCAATGAAATTTTGGTACAAGGAAAAAATTTTTCTGCCAACACTCAGCTCTGATAACTATGGATTTGTTTGGGGGAACTAAAGAGTGTAAGTAAGTTTTTTTGCCTTCAGAAGAGAGCATTGCGGTATATGCTCCTTTTAGGCTCTAGAGAATCATGCGAAGGGCTTTTTAAGAATGCAAAAAATTAACTGTAGTTTTGTTTTTACGCTTGGGGTTATCTGTTTGAAAATAAATTTCCAAACTTATTTTTCAATTAAAGAAAATGCCATAATTAACAGAGGGGAAGGGGAAAATTGTCCCAGACTAGCCCAAGTTAAAGCGCGGATAATGACCCGTGAATGGGAAAAAAAGTATATAACAAATTTTGCCAAAGAATTACGGAATTTTGGTTTTACAAGTTAGGAAGGAGTTTAAGGCTAGGTTTAAATCTTTCCCTTTTTTGGAACACAGTTTTTATTCATAAGTAATATTTGAATTGTATTGTATAGGACTAGTTTAAGCTAACATAGTATCGTACTATTTTGGGTTGAACCCAAAACTTAGTTTAATTTTTTTTTTAATCAATGACTGATTATTGTATCTACGAAACTTTTTTAATTTGACCAATTGCACTCTTTTATCGAATTAAAACTTTGTTAACTTTTGTAAACGTTTTGTTTGTTTTTTTTATGTTTTTTTTTAACAATTTACGATTTGACACTTCAAATACTCGCATGTCATGACATGCATATGATGAACACGTAGAAGTTTACTTAAATAAATAAATAAAAAAATAAACAGCACCTTCAAAGGGGTGGTGGCTGCTAAATTTTTTCTTGAAAAAATATTACAAACATTTTAATCTCATTATGAGCCCTTTAAAACATAATATTGAAACAAAAATGAAAAAAATAACAACAAACGAAAAATTTTTCACCAACAAAATACGGGAAAAAAGGAATTTACATGGGCCTTCCCCCACAGCAACAAGCGAGATGCCAAAAAAGGCTCCAAAAGGCGGGAAAAAATTCTTTTAACAGTTCCCAAACACTAAAACAAAGAAACACAAAACAGTCACAAAAAATATATCCCTACCTGGTGCAAAATGCTTTTTTTCAATGTAGTTTTAAAAGAAGGTCGAATTAAAATCAAGTACAGTACTGACTTCGACAATAAAAAAGGCCAGGCCCTTTCATTTTTTTTAATATAATTTTTATTTTATACTATTAGGGTCATGCTCAATTTTTGTATTTTTTAAGGGGTTTTATATTTTTGTTTTTTTATGCCTTGTGAATGTATAATAGCAAACTTGTTTCAAGACGGACCTGAATATACCCCCGGGCACATTAGTGCGAGGGGGTCCCCATTTGCAATAAAAAGAAAGAAAAGAAAGAAAGAAAAATCTCACAGCAATACGTATATCTTTTTGAACAGTAGTTTAAATTTTGAGAGTCAGAATCGAGGTGCGGGCCATAACTCTAATTTTGTAAATACAGTAAGGCCCACACCCAAATAAATTACAACTTTTTATTTGGGGAGGTTACAGTACAATGTAGGATCAAATTTGCATTTTTTAAAAATTAATTTTTTTTAATTTTTTAGGCTTCCAAAAATAACGCGACATTGTTAAAGGGAAGGAGCATGCGTCAACATTGGTTTTTAGAAAATTAAAGTACGACAACGGAAAGACGAAACTTGTTGGGATGTAGATTTTGAAGGTAGGTATGATGCTAAATTGCATTTTATTTTTAAAAATAGTTGGTTTGGTTTAAATAACGAAATTTGTAGTGTGGAAGGAAAGTTTTAATGATTCCTTTGCCTTTTTTAAAAAGCTAAAAAAATTGCTTGATCTTTTTGGGTGGGTATTCTATTTATTAAACTGTTATTAAAAAACAATGTGTGAAGTTATAATTTCACAATTTCAAAATTTAGTGTTACTTTTAGTTGTTTTGGTTTCCGCCAAATGATTTAGCAAGGTAAAACCTGGGATAATTTATTGATTTTGAATACAGGAAAACGTTGAGTCCCGCCGCGTTGTTGGATAGCGTAATTGGGGCATTTACCTGCCAGGGGTTTTGCAGATTTTTTGGTTTTGTGAAAAAATTTTACTAAGTCGATTTTTTTTTAAATTAAAATTAAAATTTAAAAAAAAAATTTTAAATTATTCTTTTATTTTTTTTTTTGATCGTAATTTTAAAAAAGAAAAAAAACGTAAAAATTTCTATTTTTTATAAAAAATATTTTCGATTGACCAAATTTTTCACGAAAATAATCATAAAATAAGGTTTTTTTTGTAAAAAATCATTAAAAGGAAGCTGTAGGGGTTTTAAAATAAAGAATTGTTTTAAAAAAAAAAAAAACACGTAAAATTTTAAAATTCTGGAAATAATTTTTTGGTTGTGCTCAAATTTCACAGGAAACTTAATTTATAAAAATTTAAAGGTTTTGTAAAAAAAAAATAAAACGGATTAAGCATGTAGAGTTTAAGTCGAAGAAATTTTTTAAAAATCGAAAAAAAAAAAGTTTAAATTTGCAATTTTCATTAGAAATAATTTTTCGATTGCGCTCAAAAAGTGGGAGTTCTAAGCAAAGATTTCGAAGGCCCCCCTAAAATTTTTCGCAATTGGAGTATTTGGGTTTTTTCCGGAATCGTGTTAACAACAAACCAAAAATACAGAAAAAAAAAAAAAAAAACATTCCCCGGGTTTTTTTCTCCGTGTAGTGAAATGGAAACTTTGCTTCGCTTCTACCTAAACCAATTAATCAACAGCATTTAAAATTTTGTTTCCACATTCCCTTTTAAAAAATCCAAAATCTATTTTTTTCATGTGAAAAATGTAAATTTGTAGTGTGATTCTTTGCTCATATCCCTTTCAAAAGATCCAAAAACTAATTTTATGTTTAAATAGTAAGTTTTTTAGCTTGTGATTCTTTTGTGAGTAAGTGTACTTTTATAAATATTTTTTATTTTGTGCTAGAGCTAGAATAACACCATTACGAAAAAGTGTGAGGGTTTTAGTAGGTACCTTCGATAATCGATCGTAGAAAAACATCGTTTAATAATAAATAAAAAATTTTTTTTATCCAATCCAATATCCATTATCAAAAATAATTCAAACCCTAAGAACCTGTTAATTTTCCCTTAGCTCGGTTTTGCGTTTAATTAAAATTAAAAAAATTCCCGGGGCCTTTTGCAACCCTTATCATATCAGAAACAATGAAAGGGATATGCAATATATTAATAGGCCCAGGGCCCAGATAAAGAATTCAATTTTTTGGTTTATGTGTGTATTTTCTTTATTTTATACTGTGCATTTTCATTTAAACTAGGGTACACTCGATACTATTTCATTTTCATTACGAAATAGTAAGGTATTTAATTGATATATTTATAGTATCAAATAATTATTTTCCATTAAAAAAATTTAAACCGTTCCGACATGTTGGGTCTCAATTAATGAGGTAAGGGGAATTCAAAACATACAATCTCATGGCACTCCCTCCCTCTTTCTGTCAGTGTTGTCTTTGTTTTTGCTCACCTCTATTGGCTAAATACGCTCCCAAACATAAATCTCGAGTAAGACACCTTGTGGCCTATCTCTGTTGCCCAAGCGGGAAAACAAAATTACGTTTTCGCGCCGTTTTAAACCAATTTTTGATTTTTCGATTATCGATAATGACTTTTAAATATCTATAATCAGATTTTTCCAATATGATTATCGATAAATTAATATCGGTTGTCGTGTGCATCCCTAATTAAAACTTTGTCACTTGTTGCGGAGTGCGAAAGATTGCAGGTTTTATCACCCCTGTCCCTGGTGGAGTGGGGGCTGTGACTGTTGCAAGCTTATAAAGAACACTCTTCTTGCAGCCAAGAAGTTAATAAAATTTGAACAAGCAAAACACTAGGGAATGATATTGATGACTTGTCTCCATGGTACAACAATTTTTTATTTTTGTTATTTTTGGTAACCTGGGGGAAATGGGCCACATTGTATTGTTTGTTAGAGCCTATGTATTTTTATAGTAAATTATTGCTTGATCAGTCATTAAGCCTACATTGTGAAACTTGGGAAATTTCTTAACCCAATTTTTGTTAAAAATTTATTTATTTATTCTTATAATAAAGATTTGTTATTGCAATTGTTAATGTTTTTTTTCTCTTCATTATTCATAGACTATCTCTCTGTAATTTAAATTACATTTTATTAATCCCCAAAGCCAGAAGAGGCTTGCATACAAGCAAAGAACAGTCTTGTTCATGTTCCCTCAAAAAAGGGAAATTTTAAAAGTTAAGTTACTTCTGCCTAAAAAGGAACTGAGACGTTCCCCGTTCCTTTTTTAATAAAAAGGGAACTGAAACATCCTCAACAGGAACTTAGTTCTTTTCACGTACCTTATACATCACTGATTTAAAAAAATAATAAATGTGAAATGAGTTAATTTATCATTAATCTTATTTATTAAAGTGAGTGACAGGCCCTCTGACGACGGGGGCGCCATTTACGAAAACACAAGATGTCACATTGATATTTTTCATACTGCAGTTTACGATATCAGGTACTGGAATTCGACGTGATTACGACCGGCAAAAGGGAAAATTATAAAGGAATGTTAAATTCTTTTCCAAGTTCCCACGAAATAGTACTTGACGTTCCCAAAGGTACTGATCTGAGAAAAGGAATGGTTCCCACAAAATTTCCTAAAAAAGGAACGCTTTCCTCCCCAAGACAGCAAATAAATAATTCAAAACTTATAATTTATGTAACCTGAGATACAGTGGCATCAATGGGGTTTTTGGGGGGAGCGAAAGCCCCTCAATCGCAATCCGCAACCCCCATAAGTTCCTCGTTTTGTTTTACCCCAATTAACAACTCAAGCTGATCATTTTTTTAAAAAGGGTACAGATTGTCAGATTTCACTAAAATGTCTTTGAAGGAGAAAATTTAAAATAGGATTTTAGTAGATACAAAGTGGTTATTGTGATGCTTTAAAACGCTCAGTTTTTCACCAAATGACCTTGAAGGAGGGAAAAATTTAAGATAAAAAGGATTATTTTGGCAGATAAAAAATTGGTTTATTATGATGCTTTAAAACACAGATTTTCACCAAAATGATCTTAAAGGGAAAGTTTTTCCGGGGGCAAGCCCCCGGACCCTCCACTTTACCTTTGGTACATCTTTGGATCCCCCTTTAGAATTCCTGGATACGCCCCCTGGCACTAAAGCCACACACCCCCTTTCAAAATTTGGATTTTCCACTGCTGGATTGCCCCCCCCCATGACCGAAATCTAGTGACAAATCTTGATATAAGTTGTGATCTAATTTTTCTTTGTTGACAATTTAACACACCAAAGATTTAATATCATTATTTTTTATATCTGATTGTGATGACACTAAACCCCAAATTGTAAATCATGTTTGATTTTGTCACTCATCTTTAATGACAACTTAGTTTAAATATTCCTTCCTGGTGAGTAAATAAATGGTTAGAATGTGCAACTATGCTGACCAAACCCCAAAATATATTGGCATGTATAAACCACTTAAAAAAATTAAATTTTACTTTTATTATTTTTTTTATTGTAGAGTGAATTTTTGTCTTGGGGCTAAATCAACAAGGTATCCAAAAAATAGATTTTTATTTTACTGTAGTATTAGTAGTAGCATTACAAAAACCTTATATAACCGAACCTCGAGCCTCTTACTTGTCATTGTGGGTTTCGCGAACTACAGAAAGTCAAGTACAGTACTAGTTTTTATGGTGCATGCAAATTTTCGATTCTAGGTAATTTTGAGCCATTATTTCTGTCATTTGAACAAAATGTCACAAGTGAATGATTTTGTAGAAAACAAAGCTGCCTTTGATTAAAGAAGACACTTTCATTCTAAGGCTTCAATTAAAGTAATAAAACACAGTCTTTGGGGGGAAAATGCTTTCAACAGCATGACTTTGTTTGAAAACTTTATGATGAATTATTATTTTAAAATTTTACATTGTGATGTTATTTATTATTTAAAAATTTAGTATTACAATTTATGTTTGGAATGGGGGTTTTAAAAAAAATTGGGAAATTTTTTTAAACTGCTCTTTTGAAAGTCTGTTCAAGCTAATTTTCCCGGGTTTTAAAAACCTAGCGTTTTTTTTTAGTTAAAAATGACCAGGCCTCTGTGCAGGCTTAACCCACTTCATTGTAGAATACAAGTAATATAGGCAAACCATAGGGGGATCTATTTTTTAATTATTTTATTCTAATTTACAACAAAAAAAAAATTTTAATTTAAATTATAACAAGAGAAACAACGGGGCCCCAAAAAAATTTGGATAAAACTTTAATATGGGGGAATTTTAAAAAATGGTGATGGTTTTTCAGAGGAGAATGAAAGACAGGAAGACGTTTTATCAAATCATGGATTTAAAAATATGATGATCAAATACCCCGAAAAATATTGGGCTGGCAACACCCATTTTCGACCTATGTCGACAAACAAAACAAAACCCTATTTTAAAAAGTTGTTGATTTTGAGCCAGGTTGAGCGTTTGTTGTTTTTAAAATTTTCCCGCTTTTACAAAAGTGTATCATAATTTTTTTTTTATTGGTAAGTTTTTATTTTTTTTCTATCACTGATTTATTTTCCTTTTTTAAACCCAAAACGTGGGCCCTAGGGGTCTAGTCCTGGGCCCTCTAGACAAGCAAAATTAG
The DNA here is from genome assembly GCA_024449915.1 of Sweltsa coloradensis. Lineage (NCBI taxonomy): Eukaryota > Metazoa > Arthropoda > Insecta > Plecoptera > Chloroperlidae > Sweltsa > Sweltsa coloradensis. The sequence continues at coordinate 8,536 of JAMZAV010014331.1, forward strand.
ATTTTACAGGGCAAGGGCTATGCACAAAAAAAGTGTGTTCCAACAAGCCTAAAAAAGGCCCTAGGGTCTATTTGTTCTTCTACCTGGGCCCTTTGGGTAGGCAGCATTTTTGCTTGAGTAGCCAGCCCTGGGCCAAAAAACTTGACTACCTGGGCCTAGCCACCCCCCCTACCACAGTACAACAATTTGATACTGTGGCCCTACCATTGAATTGGATCCCAAAAAGGCCCTACAAGTAAAGGGGGGTTTTTACCAAAGACTAACCTAAGGTTTGCGGCACTTCTGTCATTTGGTTGGGCCAACTTTTTTAAAACGCAATTTTTGGGGAAAAGCTTTGGTACGCGGGGGGGGGGCGAGGGGGCATGCGAAGCTCTTTATTTTTACATTATCTATCATCATTTTATTAAAAAAAGGTTTTAAAAAGGGGATTTTGCCGCCGCGGTTTTCACTTAGGCCTACTAGTGTGTGGTTTGACGTTTTTGGAACCCTGGGGATCCCTTCGGGCACGCTTGTAAATGCGTTTACTCGTTGCCTCTCTCGTTCGGGATCGTGTTGAATGCCTTTTTTTTGAAGCAGCGTCCTAAGAGGACCCCACAGTGTTCCGAAATTTTGAACTCACCAATGGCTAGAAGGTAAACACGCGACGCGGCAAAATGACCTTTCACACCTTTTTTAATAATTCGGGACGCAAAGTTTTAAAATCTTTATTATTTTTACCTATTAAAACATACGTGTTTTGGGGCCCCTCCCCCCCCACCCACTAACTATGCTTTTCCCTTGTAACAGAGGGCCCTGTCCCAACGACAAAAAGTCCCATTTTTTAAGGGTACCTCAAGCACCTTTGCAACTTGTTCGGTTGGCGGGGTCCAAAAATATAATCTTTTTCTTGATTTTTACACAAAAAAAAAACTTCAAAACCTTTAACGTTGCTTTTGAACGAAAGCCTTTTGGGTTTTAAAGTCCTTTTAACTTAAATAGAAACAAAAAAAGGTTTTTTTTTTTTTTTTTTTGAAAAACATGATGTTTCAATTTAGGACCCCCCCTCCCCCCCCAAAAACAAGTCCCACATCGCAGGGGGGAAATTTTTAAACTGTGTTTAACATGCTAACACCCTTTAAATGACTGCTTACGAGACAGTGATGGGAATTTTCATGAAAAAAAAAAATCTTGAAATTTCAGAAAATTTTCAAGGTTTTTTAATCGTTTTGAATGGGATTTTTCCCAAAATTATAAATAAAAAAAAATTTATTTTTATCATGGTGTAGGCCCACAGGGGGCTCGGCTGAGGGGAATAAGCTAACAGGCCTATGAATTCTTTTTGATTAATTTATTTTGCAAATTTCAATGCGAATAGGCCCACATTTAAAAATAATCGTTGAGACAAAAAAGTGAATATTGGGGATATATCCAACATGAAAAATGGAAAAAAAAGCAAAAAAACAATTTCCGGGAGGCCCTTTTCAAAAATAAAAAAATCACCCCAAAGTTTGGGGGTAAAAGAAAGCTAGTTTTTGGATGAGCGAAGCGAGCGAAGTGAGCGAAGCAAAGATTCCATTTTACTACACTGGGGAAAAAAAAACCCTTTTTTTTGTATTTTTTTCGTTTTTTAACACGATTCCCGGCTAAAAAGACACTAATTTCGATGAAATTTTTTTGGGGGCTTTCGAAATCTCTGAACTTAGTGCCGCCCCTTTTTTGGCGCAATCGAAAATAATTTTTTTCGTGAAAATAGCAATTTTTCGCTTTTTTTTTTAAAAAAAAATTTTCCCTTTATCAAAAACGCGCCTGAAAAAAACGTTTGCGAAGCTTCCAGTATATAAAACAATACGGTACCTACAGACTAATTGGGGGCGAAAACCTCACACCCAAAGTAATGTTTTTCCGGGTCTTTTTCCCCTAGGGTAGGCCCACCCCAGGGATTTTAATTCGCTAACCCTCTAGCTTTTGGTTTAATAAAGGGATTTTATCGGTTAGGGCCCCAAACCCGACTATTCCCAACAACCTACAAAAATAATAAGTTACCTAATAATAAAAAATAACCCATGGGACTTTATTTGCAGGTTTTGTATTTGCAATGTGACCTAGCTCCCACATTGACAAATTCCGGCCGATGTCAACCCTCGTTCTAGGCTGGGCCCCCAGCTTTCCCTTTCACAATCATTTAGTAGTAACTTAGCGTAACTTGCTGTGCAAGAGGCTAGCAAAATACTAAATAAAACCAAATACCCAATGCATAATTAAACAACAAAAAAAATAAAAACTTGAAAATTTTTTATTTCACGGCCCTTGAAATTTTCAATGAAAAGAAATTTTTTTTGAAAAATTTTAAAGTGAAAATTTTTAAATCCAACACTAACCGAGACACTCGTGAATACCGGAACCAAGTGATATTCCCTTCCACCCTCGATCTAGCAAAACGCAGCTGTAGGCCATGCAAATAGAGAAGCGGTTGTGCTCAGTTTTTTTTTTTTATCTATTCAGACTCTTCAGTGTGCATGTGGCCTCTTAGGCATATCTTTTTATACTCTAGGCCTAGGCCTATCGGCAGTGGTTAATTTCTAAAATAATAATTGGGTGGACGCTCGACGCTGGGCCTATATTATGAAGAAATATAATATAGAACTTCCCATCGAACAATAATTGTTTTGGGACCAATTATGTTTCCTGGTACAGGGGGGGGGGGGCCTGGGGGTATGCCCCCCAGCTATAGTGTGGGTGTAGGCCCATTTACATAGCTTCAGAATTTTTTGAATTTTTACCAGTCCTAATGGTGGTTCCTATTTTACTAGTTTTTAGCGTGCTTTGGTCGATAATTTATAAAATTGTGAAGATCCACATATTGTCAGTTTACAAAATCTTGTCACTTCAAAATTTCCAGAACTAGGCCTACCACCCAAAAGAACCCAAAAAAACTGTCCATTTTGTGTTGTTCATGGGCGCCGGCAGGATATTTTCCAAGGGGGGAAAGACGAAACAAGTAGGCCTAAAGTTCCCCCAATGAATGAATCCCAATGAAGGGGTCTGGGGAAGGGGGGTGAGCGTACAGCCCGAAAGGGCCCTTTTTTTTTGTTTGGTAGGCTAAAAGCCGTTTTGGGGATTTTAAATAGGATTAAATTAAACAAAAAAAAGGGGTTTTAGGCCAAAAAAAAAAAAACAAAAAAACATTGCAGCATGGTACCCCATCAGGAATAGTCAATTGCAGGAGAAAAGGGGGGGCTGGCCCCCAAAAAAATCCGGGGGTGGCTGGAGTAAATTCGAGTTTGCCCCAAAGGTTTAAATGACCCAAAGGGGAAAAATCATATTTTCTTTTTACAAACGCCTAAAACACGTTAAATATGTTTTTTTAAATTATGGAAGAAACTTTTTAAAAAATCATAGGGTTACTTGCCTTTGTAAAAGAATAGTGTCACAACATTGTAGGCCTAATTGTAGGCTATTGACTTTATAATAACATTTCAAAAATTAAGTGGGCGGATGCGTCCGCCCCCCAATCCATTCCCTTTCCATCCTAGTAGGCCTATTGGAAACGAGTTCATAATCGGGGCTCAAAAAAGTCTACTCCTTAGTTTCGAGAGAGGAGCTACCCAACTTCAACATTCATTGTACTCTAGGCCTATGTCCCCTACACTAGGAAAACACCAAAGTCGTTGCTAGATGAGGGATAGTGCCATATTTAATTTTGCATTGGACGTGATTAATGTTAGAGACTTGCACATAAGCTTATACTAAATTAATGAAATGCCAGACAGAAAGATACAGACACAGATGAAGTCCTATTTGAGTTGGGTGGTAATAACAAATTGTACCTCATTGTTTTAGCCCTCTTGAAAACAAATGCAGATGAATACACAGAAAATGTGTTAGGAGAGGCGCCTCCATCAACAACAGAACATTCAAGTCCTGAAGACATTATACTAGGACCAGAAGGTTCTGGTGTACCTCTATGGATGAGTGGGGATGAGTCTTTAATTTTAAAACTGCAAAAGGCCCGCAATGCTATAATTCATGTGAGTAGGCCTAAGTGCATTCAGATTCAAGCTGGCGTTTGTGAGTGCCGACTGTTGCAGCTGTGTGTGGCACTTGAGGAACGGCCAAACTTTTTAAACAATGTGACTTATTCAACAGTTTTAATATGGGTAAAACTAAATTAGGGATGCACAGGATTTGTTCGATTATCAATATTCAATAACAAAACCGAGAATATTATCAAATTGCATTTTTCCTAAAAAAAAATTAAAATCGACATAGGCGTATGATAAATTTCCAGCACTTCATGCAGACCGCCATACCATTCGTTTGTATCTTGTCTGAATGACAATAAAATTAATGATTTATTTTTATGATTTGACATTTTGCCAGTCAGAGACTCTAAGAAAGGCATAACTTACACTATTTCTGACCTTGTTTTTTAGACATTTTATCTGTCTGCCCACTGTTTGGGAAAAAAGTCCAAAAAAGGGTTGCCATGCCAGGCCAAAATGTTTTAACAATTAGTTTGTATTAGGTATTCATGCTTGGGTTGTTAAGAACTGTTAGTATTGGGTGGAGAAAGATTGATAGGAAGCTAGGAGCCAACAGCTTACCTTGAAAGAGTGCGGCGGCTGTGTAGAGTTGAAGGCCACACAAATATATACTCAAATAACATAACGACAAAACGTTTTGGCTGGATTCTGGAACAGCCTTGTTCACCCGTCGGTTTTGAGAGACTCTACTACTTGTCTCACGCAGCCACCTACGATTTTCAGGAGCTGTTGGACTCCTTTATCCTTTTACCACTCATTCACTGTTCAAAGAAATCATATTTAAAAAAAGTTGAATCCAGATTGAGATAGCAATAAAACTGACGACTCGATGTCATCCCAACTTGAAGTATAATGTTTTCACATTCTCTTCCATCAGGAATCAACTGCCAAGCAACCAGTCCAACATCTCGCAGTTGCAGATGACAGTTTAGCAGTTGATGCAGATGGGGATTTAAATCTAAAGCCCGTGTCATCGTACATTAAATCTGATGTGACTGAGCAGTCTTCAAATGTAACCATCAATGTAAATGAAGAATCGGCAAACATATCTTTCCGTTGCTCTTGCATCACTGGAAAAGAGAATGGGGGACAACCCATTGAGTTGGTTAACTCAACCAGATTGCTCAGTATTTTGGCGAATGAACCCAACGTAACAAGCCGTAAATCAGCTGCTGATTGTGTCGTCATACTGTTCTACGCACGGTTCTGCCCGTTCAGTAGCATGGCTGCACCACACTTCAATGCCCTTCCTAGAGTGTTTCCAGATATTAAAATGGCTGCTGTGGATGCTATGAAGTTTCATAGTTTCAACACACAGTACGGAATTGTGGGTGTTCCCACTGTTATGCTGTTTCACAATGGGCGGCCAGCTGCAAAATTTAATGAATCCGAGTACACGCTGGAAATGTTTGCCAAGTTTATTAGCAAAAACACAGGTAGGCCCTACCTACCCTAGATATGGTATTAGTTCTGCAATCTAATTAGTTATTAAATTATACATAGGCCTAAAAGAATTGTAAAAAATGTATTCATCAAATTAATATCCCAACTCTGATCACCAATTTTTGCCAAAAAAAGCCCTTTTATTTTGTAATGGTATAGGCGTGCAAGGAAAAATTGAGAGCTTTCTATGCAGGAATAGTGACCATGCTTTTACTTTTCCCTTTCCCCCGTATAATGGACATTCTGACAAGGGACACCAGAGAACATAAAGATGAGCTGCCAAGTTAAAAAATTGAAATTTGGATTCAAAAGTGTATTTCAGTTTGTATTGAACATAGCACCTAGCTTTTTCTTTTGTTAGGGCATGTATTGTTTATTAGTACCCTCATTAGTCATTTACCAATCTCATTTAGTCTATCTTTTTAGTATTCTCTTCCTCTTAGACCCCGTTTATATTATTAGTGTTCAACGCGAGTCGGTGGGTTACGCGGGTAAAAGTCTGCGTTTAAACGGATGCGAGTTGCTACACTACAACGGTTGAGTTTTCAATGCAAATTTCAACGTGCCTTCTAGCTCGCGTTCTGACCCGCGCCCCAACTCTAGTCAAATCAAACTT
>JAMZAV010014332.1:0-13843 GCA_024449915.1 Sweltsa coloradensis
TTTAGTTTTTTAAATTCGAATAACATCAAAGGGTTTTGGAAGCAGCCTACGCCCCTTTCCCCTCACTTACCCTACAGGAAAAATTAAATCAAATCATTTTTTATTCTTCTCCATCAATAGCAAATGAAAAACTTGTTTTCCCTTTAAAGTACAAAGGAAATTATTAAAAAATTAATTATTACTATTTTTCATGATTCCCCTTTGTAATGCATTGTAGCATTGATACCTTCCCCTCATTACTTAAGAAAAAAATTAAAATTTTTAAATTGAAAACCAAAAACCCAAAAAACTAAAAATTTTAAAGTCAAAATACTTTTAGGGGAAACGTACTTAGCTTGGGGGTTTACATAATCACTGTTTTACTCCGCTGTCCAACTACCCAGACGGGTTTTTCTCACAGGCGAGGTTCGTCTACCTCCCCTTCCTCTCAGCTGGTCTTGCTCTCGTCTTGCGTGAGGCTGCCTCAAACACACCCCCCCTCGCTGCGCGCTCCCTACAGCCTGTTGCTGTCTTGGTGGTTCACCGACCGACACACCCACCTAGGTCGTCTGCTAGATCTTACCTGTCAATCATTTTCCCTTTCCGTCCGTCACCCAATACCATTTATAGACTTTTTGTTGGCTAACACATCATGATACATGAAAAATAAAACAATTTTTTAAAGGGTAAGCATAAACTTCCCCCCACTCAACTTTTTTTGTTTTAGTTTTCCCTCGTCCTGGATAGGTTTCTGTTCAAAAATATTAATTTAAATTTCGTATTTTTTTTAGCTTAAAGCTTTTTTCTGAAATTTCAATTTAAATAGTACAATTCAATACAATTTTTTTTTTTTTTTTTAAATAGGCCAAAAACTAATTGAAACAAATTTTCAAAATACTTTCGGATAATTCAATACAGTTAAAAAATATATACAATTATATTAAAATTTTTTTGTTCCTCATAGATAAAATAGAGATTTAAAAAATTTAATACATCCAATTTAAAACTGCTAACGTTGTTCCTGTTTCCTAAAATTTAAAAATTTTATTATATAGTTGTCCCGAATAAAAAACATTTTTTTGAGTTGCTGATTTTTTTACTCTGCCCAAAATAAGTTATTATTATTTCCTCTTGTATTAGATTGTGGTTGCTAGAGGAGTTTTTCTATATGAAATTTAGAAAAAGGGCTTTTTCCTTTTTTTTTTTTTTTTTCTTTTTTAAAATTGAAAAAGAAGTACGTTTATGCAATTCTTTTTGTTGACAGTTAAGAAATTTAATACATTCAGTTTTGATTTTTCTGCTATATTGTTTCCATCTCAAAAATCACTCTCACCCTCTATTTGTAATTTTTGTAAATACCCAAAATCTTTTCATTTCTACCCCACAGGAGTGTTCAAAAAAATTCTGTATGAGGAGCTATGATTTTTTGGGTAAATAAGTGTTCTAACCCAAGGGGAGACAAAAGAACCAACCTTGACAAAATCCAATTTTTTCTTAATTTTTTAGCTATAAAATTTACAGCTAGTTAGTTTTAAGGCATATAAATAAGAACCCCAAGATTTTTTAAATTCATGACAATTTCTAGTTTTTCACCATTTTATAAAAAACACTTCCTCATTATCATTACCCTTTATTATTTTGTTTAAATCACTCCCTGAGATGTCAGTATCATAAAATTTAGTTTTGTTAAAATTAAAGTTTTTTTTATTGGTTTTGATCCCACTCATCATTCGCATTAATTGAATTTTTAATAATAAACAACTTTTTTAAAATCCAGACCTGAATATGATACAAATGTGCCACTGCAAAAAATTTAGAAATACATAACCATGTTTAAAATACAAATCATTTTTGATAGATAAACAGTAAAGGACCTAACCAGAGCTTGTGGTACCCCAAAAATCGTGACCAGTTTTTCCGATACGTAGTTTCAAATTTTTTTTTTTGTCTTTTTTTTAAATAGTACTAAACCATCCCACATTTTACCTGCAAAACCCATAAGCTTTCAATTTAGTCAAAAGTATACCCCTGTAAATAGTTTAAAAATGCTCTTTTAAAATCTAAAAAATACTGCAGCAATAATGTGATTTTGACAAAAATTTTCTTCCTTTTTTGATAATAAAAGTTAATTTTGCAGTTTAACATGAGCTGATCCAAAAACCCAGAACGATCTACTATCTATCTATCTATTTCTTCTATTTCTTCCCAATTCTATAGTCTGTTTAGGCGCACATTTTGGGGCGGCCCGACTTGGGGGGGGCCGAAACGGGCTTTTCCCCGCCCGGGGGCCGGGCCGGGATCGGCGACGTACCACCGGAATTTTTTTGGGAGTTTTAGTAAAAATAACCGCCTGGGGCCGCCGATTTCTAAAACATTTTTCGAGTATTTGCAACTGGGGAAAATTGGCCTTTTGCCCCCCAAAAAAGCGCCCAAAACGGCGGCCGACGGGCCAAGTGCGCCAAAACCGCCGGCGCGGGGCACCGTGGGGGCGCTCACGCGTCGACGACGAAAAACCCTTTTGGGCTTTTTGCCCCACTCTCTTCTTTGGGCGTGGCGACTTTGAACGGTAGACTCGAAAAAAATATCCGTTTTTTCGCAAAAATTTTTTCCAAAATTCGGCCATTGCAACCAATTTCCTACGGGGGAAAAGAATTTTTGATTTTTTTTTCCCCCAAAGTCACCTCGGGGGGTGTATTACGCAGATCGGCATCGCCCAAAAAAACCACAAAAAATACACGTTTTTTATTTTCGGGACACTCGGTTTCCCCGCTAAGATTTTTTTCAAATTTTTTAGTTAAAACGAAGAGTTTCGGTGGGGTGATTTTCAACCAACAACTTTACGCAAAAGGGGGGTTGGAAAAAAATTTGTCCCGAATATCGAAAAAATAACGGAAAAAAATTCACCAAATGGTTCGCGATTATTCCCAGGGGGAAAATGTTCAAAAAAAAATTTTTTCGTTTTCAAAAAAAAAAAAATTCCGTTTTCAACCCGGGGGCCGGGTGTATGTATAAGGGATACCATATTTTGGGGGTCCGGGAATCGAACCCGTCGTAAGGGTACAATTTTGAATCCCGAGCGGGAGGCCTTTTTGCTGTCTATTCCACCTTGAGGAGGCCAAAATGCAGGGAAAAATTTTTTTTTTTCAAAAAATCTAAAGGGGCAGCAAACACATCACGGGCCCACCCCCCCAAATGTGCTATAACACAATTGGTACTTTGTTACTTGGGGGGGTTATAAATCCCAACGAAAAAACAGGGTACTCATTTTTTTTAAAATTTTTAATTTTTTGTTTTGTGGAAGAAAATTCAAAAAAAGGGGCCAATCGGGGGCCCAAAAAAATAAAAATATGTACATAAAAACGTTCAAGAGTCGGGCAATACGATTAGACAAGTTTTTCCCCTTCGTTTTTACTCCCAGTGGGGGGGAAAAATAAATCGAAATTAATTTTTTACGCATTCTGGCATCGATTTCGCCCCAAAAAAAGCCCCCTTTGCGAGTGTATCTCATGGGAGCATTTTTTTTTGGGGGAAACCAAAAATATTGCCGGAAAGCAGGGGCCCGTACCCACATCCGTAAAAACACTTTGTGGTTTTGACATTCGCACGTGTTTTTTCCCTTCGAACGTTTAATACTGTGTAGTTGTTGAAAAAAATGTTTTATTTTTTTCTTCTTTTTCATGCTTTTTGTGAAGCCCTGAAAGGGCCCCCCATTTAGACTTTTATGTCCCCAACAGGTTTGGCTAATTAAATAATATAAGTTTTAAATTTTAAAAACAAAATTTTCTTAAACTCACTTTTTGAAGGTCCTAGCGCCGAAATTGCACTTTAAAATAATTTGTAATTCAAAAAACTTTAAAAAAATTTTTTCATTGAACTTTTTCTGCTTACTGTGTTCGGGGGATACTGAACGCTATTTGTAGCAAAAAAAATTTTTTATCTCAAGTGTTAGAAGATGTACACATCGGAGAGTCCAAGTAGTGCGCTGAAGAGGGGGGTGGGGGGGGGGGAAGCCTTGACATGTTTATAAACTCAGCCGTGCAAATCCCCTGTTTGGGCTTGGCCCAGGGAAGGAAATTGGGCAGGGTCGACGTCGAGTTAACGTTTGTTTTACGGGGGGGGGGGAGGGGGGGGGGGGGAACATTCAAACGGCTGGTGCTGAGTGGACTCGTGACGACACTGGCGAAATGCGTTTTATGGGCACTGCAAAGGCACTGTACTTGGTTTGGGGGGGGGGGGGGGGGGGGGGGGGGCTTCTTTTCATTCAATGTACTGTTTTTCCAAAACGAAGGGTATATAGCTTTGTGGGCCCAATGCGTAAGGGACAAAACGCTCGGGCCCCCGGTTTTAAAATTGTTGGTGAAAATTATTTTTCAAATCGTTTTTAAAGTATTTGGGGGGGGGGGGGGGGGGGGGGGGGGGCAACATTCAATTTAAATTTGACAAGATTGTATAAAAGAGTTTTAGTATTAGAATATAAATAAAAGTAATTAAAAATTAAATTTTGCTGTGGTACTCCCCACATATGCGCCCGCAGGAGGTTCTCTAGAAGAGTATAAATTTAATAACATTATCATCTCATTTATTTTAAATTTGACAAAAGGGATAAAAGGGTATGCTTGCTAAAATTATCAGGTAACATGTTTTTTTAAAAAACAATTTTGAGTGTTAAAAAAAATAAATAAATCAAAGATTAAAACTTTCATTTGAATTTTGCCCCTTTATTAACGAAAGAAAGGGGGGTTTAAATTAAATACGTTATATCAAAAAACTAGGCCTCATCTACTCGAATGTTTAAAAAAATTTAAAATGTCATTTCCCCCCCAAGGGGGAGTGGTGGCATTTGGAAAATCATGAAGCGGTTGCAATTTTGAAAGACATTACAGTTTTTGTCTTTACGAACTGAAATTAAAACCCCGAAACACTATCGATTGCCAAAAAAAAGACAGCCCTAAAATTCGCCAAGGAGTAAGTAAAGCATTTTTTTGATAGGAGGATGCAAAATTTTAAACTTTAAATAATTTTTTTATTTGCATTATTCTGCATCATACGGAAATGTTAAAATCCAACACTGATTCCCAAACCCGGGAATAGATGCTGAATGGGAAAGATATGGCAACTGCCGGGACTCCTCAACCCCAAATCCCCTTCGGATGGGCGAGAGCGCAGACAAACTCTTAAACTTTCAAGAATGTTGCCCGGCCAGATGCATAGACATCAACCCCCAAAGGGAGAACAAACTCGTACTGGCGATCGGCGAGGATTGACAATGACTCATGAACCCGCCGGTAATTGCCCCCGACAGCATCGTCGCATATCACTCACAGACGGGATAGCACTGCGATGAAAGTCGTGTTACAAATTTTACGTAATTTGGGAGCAATGTGGTGCTCAGTTTTGGGAAACAATGAGGGTTTTTTCCCAATGAACAAAAACAGGATCAAGGGAATCGACCAGTAGGATAAGGGTTTAAAAATATTATTGTGGCACATTTTTTGCACATGAAAAATCAACATGCATTGCAAAAAGAAAGTTTTATGTACTACTTCCCTTTTTGGTGGTCTAGGGGGGGTGGGGGGGTTTAAAGTCGAAAACTGTCGTTGGCGGGGACTTCTTCAGGTGGTAAGGGACAACTTAGGACAAGTTGGGTTTTGTAAAAAAGGGGGGGGGGGCGAAGCGCGTATGTTTGACAATATTATCTATAATATTATAATAGCAAATTTTTTATTATAAATTTTTATTTTTTCTTCTTTTCCTTTTGGGTAGGCCCGTGGGGGGGGGGGGGGGGGGGGAAATCGAAAACTGTCGATTGGCGGGTACTTTTCATTTGGACGGGACAACTTTCGAAAAGTTGGTTAGTAAAAAAGGGGGGGGGGGCGCGTGCGCGTTGAGTTGATTGTTAGAAGGCAGGAATCATAGCTGTTTAAAAACATTGGCTCTGCATAATAAAAGTTTTAAAATGTTTTTTGATGGTTTAACATTTGTAAATCCACATGGATTGTCACCCATGGATTGATCCCAAGACTGGTTAGAAACCCATTATTAGTAAGTAAATTCTACCCTTTTTTAGTGAAATATTTTGTTTTTATAAAATGACATTTGGTATAAATTTTTTTTTTGGGCGGCATTTTTTCCCGTGCTATGGTTCAAGTGAGTTAAAATGTTTTTCTATTGAGTTTCTTTGGAAAAGATATGTCACCAAAATATGATTTTTGACAGTTTTAAAGTTTTTCTGGGAGCTCATTAATGCAAATTTTTTTGAAAAAAGTTTTTAAAAAAAGCCATAATGATATCCGATTTGAAACTTTTAATTTTAAAATTTCTTCGAAAAGGATTTAGGAAAGAGAGAAACTTTTGGAGAAATTTAAATTTGAAAAACTCAAAAAACAAATTTTTAAACCCCTAAAAAAAGAAATTTAAAAAGTATCTTAAAAAGGAAGTCAAAAATTCACAAAAATTAAAAATTGCGACATGGACATGAAAATAAAAAACCCCGTAAATGGTGAATAAACAGGTTATGAACCAGACCTTGACAAAAAAAGAAAGTTTTTTTAAATTTTTTGGACCCGTTAGGCACTATAAGCCCGCATAATGTGTTTTTTTGGGGCCTACCCTTCCGGGGAGAAGATTCAAGTTGCCCTTCCAGACCTTGAAACAAGGAACATATTCTAAAAACTTAAAAAAAAGGTTTTTAGAAAAAAAATGTTAATGAAAAAAAATTTTCTTAAAATAATTCAAATCTGGGAAATTTTGTTTTAAAAATTAAAAAATCGGGGTTTCCAGCATTAAAAGGGATTTGTTGGATATTTCCCTTTCCTAAAGTTAGCATTTTTGAAAAAAGGGAGATTTCGTTTATCAATAAATTAGAAAAAATGTGTTGTAAAATCTGATTTCCCTTGTACAGTAGGAAAACCAGTGCCCCAAGTGACACTGCGGTAAAACATAAGTTAAAATTGTTCGGGCAACAACAAAGGCAAGGCCAATCACTTTTCAACGCAATTTAAAATTCCCCGGGTTCCCCCCAAACCCTACTCAAATGGATGTAACCCCGAGCCCAGGATGGCCAGCCCCTAGTTCTGTTCTACTGATCCGGGGCTCTAAACCGGGTAAAATCCTACCCCAAAACTTACTAACCTAGTAATCGCGACTCAATGTTTTTTTTTGGGTGCAGCTACTTTTAAGCCAAACGCCATCTATATTTTGGAAACCCTTTCCAGGCATAAAACCAAATTTCACCCTACAAAAACTCGGCTAGAGTCAAGAACTGACCCCCCCAAGGTATGCGTCGTAGTGTTGCACTGTGGCAAAAATTTCCCTACAACGGGACTTTAGCATTGGGAAAAAAAATCTAATTTTTATGATTCAATTTGAAAAAGGGGACTCCCCAAAAAACTTTCCCAGGCCCCCAATCGTTTACCCCTTTATCGCACACCGCAGTGAGTTAAAAATGAAAGGGGAACTTGGTGGAAAAAAGCCCAACAGTAAATTAAAAAAAATATTTTTTCCTTACTGCAACCCCAACTTATGTTGAGAAAAAACAAATCAAAAAAAAACCCAGCAGGGCCACCCTGCCCAAAAGGGGGCCTACACCCCAACAAGCAGGGTAAATGCCCCCCATCCACAAACTTTTTGGGCCGAAAAGGGTTTTTTCGTAATGATTTTGGCGACCAACACCTTAAATTCCCTACATTTTTCCCCAAAAATAAAAACACCCCAGTCTCCCACCCCCGCTCCCCCCCGGTTTCCGGGGGGGCAACATTCCTCATCAAAAATAAACCACAAAAAACCCAGGGCGGGCCCTGAAAATTTAAACCGGTTTCGGCGGGGAGGGCAATTACTTCCAAATTCAAAATCCACAAAACTCTTCTCCCTCCCCCCCCAAAACCCTACCAGCTCAGTCTACTTTGTAAAAATCCCCCCCACCCCAAACCCCCTACACCTCAAAACCAAACCAGAAAAAACACAAAGCCCAGAAATTTGGGCCCAAAAACCCGCCCACAGAGCCCCAAAATAACCTTTTTTGACGCCCCCTCATTAATTCCCCTCGTGCACTGTTTTGGGGGGGATTTTGAAATGGGGCCAAAGGGGCATTGCGGGCAATTTTCAAAAGTAAATTTTGGCTGCGTGGCCCATTTTAAATTCAAAAAAGGGAAAGAAGGGGTCGGAAGCTTTCCCAACACCCCAATGCGGAAGGCAAAATCATTTTCTACCGGATAACAAAGCAGGTCTCGAGAAAAAGGGCCGCTTGCACAAAACCCAAACGAGCTACCCAAAAAAAACCTCCAAAAAAATACTGTTTTTTCTACCCACTCAAAAAAACTTCCCTCCCCCCGCTTTGGGGTGTTTTTCCTTGATCATATGAAAGGGGGCCTTTTTGTCAAGGCCATGATTGAAACATATTTCGCGACTCAAGAACGAAAAATTCTGTCTACACCCCCAATGCCCTCCCCAAAACATCCAAGATTAAACCAAACCGTATTTTCCCCAACAAAATTTTTTGTTCCTAGGGAAAATCCCTTAAAACTGCCCCCATTTTTGGATCCCTTTTTTACCTTCCAACCAAAACCCCCCCCCTCAGAGGCTGACCCTGATGGACGTAAAGCTTTTACTGTTTGAGCCACAACCCCGGCCCCGCCCCCAAAAAAAAAAAAACCCCCCCCCTTTCCCCCCCAAGGGGGGAAAAAACCAAAAAAAAAGGGGGGGTTCCCCCCCCCGGGGACCCCAAAAAAAAAAAAAACCCCCTTTCCCCCCCCCGGGGGGGAAAAAAAAAAAAAGGAAAAGGGGTGCCCCCCCTTTTGCTGTCGCTGAAATGGCCCCCGGGGAAAAAAGGGGGCCCCCCCCCCCCCGGGGGGGGAAAAACCCCCCCCCCCGGAAACCCGGGTTTCCCCCCCCCCGGGCCCCAAACCCGGGCTTAACCCTTTCCCGGGGCCCCCCCCCCCAAAAAAACAAATAAATAAAAAAATTAAAAAAAAAAAACCCCCCCCCCCAACCCCCCAAAAAACCCCCCCAAAAAAAAACCCCAAACCCCCCCCAAAAAAAAAAAAAAAAATTTTTTTTTTTAAAAAAAAAATTTTAAAAAAAACCCCCAAAAAAACCCCCCCCCCCCAAAAAATTTTAAACCCCTTCCAAAATTCCCCCCCAAACCCCAAAAAAAAATTTTAAAAAAACCCCCAAAACCCCCCCAAAAAAAAAGGGCCCCCAAAAAAATTTTTTAAAAGGGGAAAAATTAAAAATTTTTTTTTTTAAAAAACCCCCCCCAAAATTTTTTTTTTCCCCCCGGGGTAAAAATTTTTTTTTTTTTTTTCCCAGGGTTTTTTTTTTTTTTTTTTTTTTTGGGGGGGAAAAAAACCCCCCCCCCCCCCCCCCAAAAAAAAACCCCCCCCCCGTTTTTGAAAGGGGGGGGGGGGCCCCCTTTTTTTTTTTCCCCCCTTTTCCCCCCCCCCCTTTGGGGTTTTTTTTTCTCCCTTTTTTGGGCCCCTTTTTCCCAAAAAAAAAAAAATTTTTTGGGGGTTTTTCCCTTTTTTTCCCAAACGCCCTCCCGATTTAAACCCCTTTTCCCCCCCCCAAAAAAAAATTTTCCCCCCCCCCCCCAAGCCTCCTTTTGAAAACCTTTTTTTTGGGGGGGGTTTTTCCCCCCCCCCCCGGGGGTTTTCCCCCTCACCCCCCCTTTAAATTTTTCCCCCAAAAAAAAAAAACCCCCTTTTTTTTTAAAAAAAAAAAAACCCCCAAAAAAAAAAAATTGGCAACCCTTAAAAGGGGGAAAAAATGTACTCTTCCCCTTTTTTTTTCCCTTTCCCCCCAAAAAAAACCCTTTTCCCCCCCCCCAAAAAAAACCCTTAAAAGGGGGGGGGCCCCCCCCCGGGGGGCCCCCAAAAGGGGAAAAAAAAATTTTTAAAAAAATTCCTTTTTTTAAAAAAGCCCAAAAAAAATTCCCCCCCCTTTTTTAAAAAAAATTTTAAAAAAAAAATTTTCCTTTTTTAAAAAACCCAACCCCGCCCCAAAAACCCCTTTTCCAACCAAATTTTTTTCCCCCCAAAAATTTTTTTTTTTTTAAACCCCCCCGGGGGCCCCCCCTTTTCCCCCCCCCCAAAACTCTCACGGCCCCGGCCCAAATTTTTTCCCCCACCAACCCCTCCAATTGGGAATAAAAAATTTCCCCTTTAATTTTTGGGGGGGGGTTTTTTTTCTTTTTTTTTTTTTTCCCCCCCTTCCCCAAACAATTTTTTTTTTTCCCCCCAAAAAAAAAAAACCCAAAAAACCCAAAAAAAAAAATTTAAAAAAAAGGGGCCCAACCCCCTTTTTTTTCCCCTTTTTTTAAAAAATTTTTCCAAAATTTTTTTTTTTTAAAAAATTTTTTTCCCCCCTTTTTTTTTTTTCCCCCCCCCCAAAAAAAATTTTTTTTTCCCCCCAAAATTTTTTTTCCCTTTTTAAACCGGGGGGGACCCCGGGGGGGAAAAAAAAACCCCAAAAAAAAACCCTTTTAAAAAAATTTTTCCCCCCGGGGGTTTTTTTTTTTGGGGGGGGGCCCCAAAAAAAAAACCCCAAACCCTTTCCCAAAGGGGCCCCGGGGGCCCTTCCCCTTTTTTTTAAAAACCTTTTGGTTTGGGAACCCCTTTTGGGGGGGTTTTTTCCCCCAAAACCCCCCCCTTTCCCCCCCCCCAAACCCCCAAAAATTCCCCTTTTCCCCCCCGGGTTAAAAATTTTTAAACCCCTCAAAAAAAACCCCCCCTTTTTTCCCCCAAAATCCCCCCAAAAATTTTTTTCCCCCCCCGGGTTTTCCCCCTTTTTTTTTCCGGTTAAAACCCCCCCCAAAAAAAAAAGGCCAAAAATTTTTCCGGTTTCCAAAAAAAACCTGGGGGAAAAATTTTAACCCCCAAAAAAAAATTTTAAACCCCCTTTTTCCCCCCCCCTTTTTTCCCCCCCCCCCATTCCCCCCGGGAAAAAAAAAAAAAAATTTTTCCCAAAAAGGGGCCCAAAAAACCCCCAAAAAAAAAGGGGTTTTTGGGGGTTCCAAATCCCATTCCCCACCTTTTTGGGACCCCCCCCTTTCCCTTTTTCCCCCCCCCCCCCCCAAACCAACCCCCCCAACCCCCCCCCTCCCTTTTTTTGGCCCCCCCCCCCCCAAAAAAAAAACCCCCCAAAAAAAAACCCCCCCCCCCCCCTTAAAAAAAAAAAAACCCAAAAAAGGGTTTACTTTTAAAAAAATTTTTTAAAAATTTAAAAAAAAAAAAAATTTTTAAAAAAAAAAAAAAAATTTTTTTTTTTAAAAAAATAAAATTTTTTTTGGTTTTTGGGGTTTTGAATTTTAATTTTTTTAAAAAATTTTTTTTTTTTTTTTCCCCCTTTTTTTTTTTTTTTTTTAAAAATTTTTTAAATTTTTCCCCCCCCAAATTTTTTTTTTTTTTAAATTTTTTTAAAAAAATTTTTTTAAAAAAAAACCCCTTTTTTTTTTTTATAATTTCCCCCCTTTTTTTAAAAAATTTAAATTTTTTAAATTTTAAAATTTTTAAAAAATTTTTTTTAAAGAATTTTTGGGGGCCCCCGTTACAAAAATTTTAAAATTTTTTAAAAATTTTTTTTTTTTTTAAAAATTTTTTTTTTAAAAATTTTTTTTTAAAAAATTTTTTTTTTTAAAACCCCCCCCCCGGGGGGTTTTTTTCCCGGGGGAAAACCGGGGGGGGGGGACCGGGGGGGGGGGGGGGGGGGGGAAAAAAAAATTTTTAAAAAAAAACTTTTTTAAAAATTTTTCCCCCCTTTTTTTTTTATTTGGGGGGGGGGGGGGGGGGGGTTTAAAAGGGGGGGGGGGGTTTTTTTTTTTTTAAATTAAATTTTTTTTTTTTTGGCCCCCCAAACCCAAAAAAAAAGGGGGGGGGGGAAAAAAAAGGGGGGCCCCCCCGGGGGGGCAAAAAATGATTTAAAAAAGAAAATTTCTACCGGGTTTGACTACCTCTCAATGTAAATAATAAACAATTTAAAATGAACATTATAAATAAAAAATAAACATTTTTTAGCTAAATTCAGCAATAATGATATATCACTTTTAAGTCTTTCAAAGTCTACTGACATTGTAAGTTGTAACATATGATTACTATTTTTTATTTATATGCCTCCATATCATTATGTCTCATACTTTCATTGTTTACCATTATCTTGTACCAATTGTAAATCACCTCATTCAACAATTCTCTTCTCCAGTTATACTTCCATAAATTTATATATTATATCAATGTCATTATCATTAAAAGCAAACCGCTTATTTTCAAATTCACTTTTATATTATCCTCCCACATGTTGGCTTATCCACAAAATTATTGTAACTAGATACATCATATAAATTATTTTTCTTACCACCATTGAGTTTTAGATTTCACAGTCCAAAAATTTTTACAATTATTACAATGTATTAATTTATTTTATTTTCTTAATTTTCTTTATTTACTTAATATACATGATTACTCTGTAGTTCTAGGATTACATATATTTCTGTAAGTTACCTTGGGGCTATTCCCCTTTCTCCCCCGGGAGTCAAACATGTACAAGTGCCTGTCAAGATGAAAAAAGGTTATCTATCTATCTATTTTTGACAATATTATCATTATTAATATTACAATTATCATTATTATTATTGTAATTATTATTATTATCGTCACAGGGCCGCGGCGTCCAAGGCATCCGATTTTCGAGGACTGTTTTGGCTTAGCGCCGCAATGACACAGCTTGGGGGGGGGGGGGGGGACGAGGGTGGATTTTGGAAATGGAAATTAATACATTTGATCAATATTTTCAAGCCTTCTGACGAAACTATGTTTAATACCAGTATTTCCGTTGTGGTGGGTCCATGATGAGTGGATATGAAGGAGGGGGGGGGGGGGGGAGGGGGCCGGTGTAAAGTTGAGGTTTTTAATACATAAATTTTGAATATTTTGTGAAATTCAATTACTTTTTCGGTTTAGCTCTTTCCAATGACGTCACAAAGCCGCGACCAAGGCTCGGGCGAGTCAAAGATCCAGGGCGGAGCCCCGGCGGGGGTTTGGGGGCCCGCCCCTCAGATCCAGAATAAAGCAAACTAATAAATAGTCGAATAGCACGGGGGTTTGGGGGCGGTGCCTTCGCCGGGGTCCAGGGGCGGAGCCCCGGCAAGGGTTGGGGTGCTGACCCCCCATACAAGAATAAGGTGCAAACAAACAAACAAACACGACAGGGACCGCAGGACGAAAAAAAACGAAATAATTGGTATTATGTCGCTGGGAAATTGATGGGTCTTGACCCAGGGCAAACGTCACCCTTTTTGGGGTGCCAAAGGGGAATTTGGGATTGAAATATTTTGATTTTTTGTTTACAGTCGAACCAAACACGTCAGCGGGCCGGGTCCAAAAACATAGTCAGGATATATCAAATTTAAGACGTGTGCAAAAAAATTATTTGAATTTCTCAAAAAGGTGGTTGGTCATTTTGGGGGATCCAAAAACCATTTCTTATCGTCATAACTCGGGCAGCTCTTCTCCAATCCGGGCCATCTTGGGCTCTACAGAACCGGAACGACAAGGCCAATTTTTCAGTGTATCGGAAAATCGTAACGGAAAATTCGGGGGGAATTTCGGATTTGAAATATTTTGAATTTTTGTTTTTCGTCGAACCAAACACGTCAGCGGGCCGGGTCCAAAAACGTAGTCAGGATATATCAAATTTAAGACGTGTGCAAATTTTTTTTTTGAATTTCTCAAAAAGGTGGTTGGTCATTTTGGGGGATCCAAAAACCATTTCATACCGTCATAACTCGGGCAGTTCTTCTCCGATTCGGGCCATCTTGGGCTCTACAGAACCGGACCGACAAGACCAATTTTTCCGTGTCCCGGAAAATAAAAAA
>JAMZAV010014333.1:0-14697 GCA_024449915.1 Sweltsa coloradensis
CCAAAAATGTCTGGTTTCTTCTTTTTACTTTTAAAGACTAGAGCATTGTTTTGCAGTATCTTAGCGGTCATTTGCGCGAAAAAACCCTTGTTTTTTGTTAGGCAAGGGATTTTGAGTTGTCAAAGAGTGAATCACTTAGTGTAGGAAGAGAACATGCCCACAAGTCCATGCACTCTGTTTCTTAGAGAGCTTACGAAACTCTGCGTTTGAAAGTGAGACGCAGGTTCTGTGTGTTACGCACGTGCATGCTGTGCACGTCAAGAGACTTGATTTGTTCGACCCAGAGGAGTTGCACACGGAGCAAATTTTTGTCGTGGTTATTGGGGTCGTCGTTTGTAGTAGTGTTCTGATGGTCGCGCACACTACCGGTAGTGGGTCCTGGGTTCACGTGAACGTCTCCAGCGAGCGCGATTAGAAGCACGGCAACCGCGAACGCGTTTCCTCGGCAGCCGAACAGGGCGAGAAGATCCTCGGCGCCGAGCTGCGCGCGACGAAGAAGGCCCGCTCACGGGGGTGGCAGGCGACAGGTTCCTACTCAAGAGCGCATTGAAGACTTGCGATGAATGTGAACTTGCGATGAAACTTGCGAACTTGCGATGAAATATTGCATTTTGTAATAACCATGACACTTTCGAGCGGAAACTGATGATTTGAGACACGCACGTTATCTAAATACACACTATTTACTGAATCAAAACTACCGACTACTGCTTTAAACACTAGAAACAATACGAAATTCCGGAGCCAAAAGATACCGTGACCACTGTCCGCCGCCATCTTGGACAACACCCAAGGTTGTGTTCCGCAAAGACGACCAGAACGACCATATGCGACCAATGAAATTTAAGTAAACACAATTTGCACCATGATAGATCAGATTTGCAAGGAACGTATGCGATGCGTAGTTGTTTCGATTGTTGTGGGTCCAGACCAAGAAGCCCAGAGTTTTATTCCGGTCGTGGGCAGGTCTTTGAGGAAAGCGCGGTTATTTCAAATTATATCATTGAAATCATGGAATTAATGTCCACTACCGAGAATTTTCCTGTAATTCACATGGGTACACAATAAATTAATCATTCATTCATTTATTTAGTAAAATGATATGATTTATGTAATATTTTAACGAGATATCACAAATTTCTAAAAACACGGCCTTGTAGAAGCACCATTCCGTAGCCAATGCAGTTCCCAACAATCAGACGTTGAGTGAAACAATGAAAATAACAATCCCAGTCGAGCCCAGAATGGTCGACCGGTCGCCTCTACGGAACACAACCTAAGAAAGTCCGGGGCTCGATTCCCATTCTAGGCGAAGTTTTTTAAATTCTGATTTGGACTTTGAAAGCGGTCCATAATAATCTTAGCTTGTTTCCAAATAAATCTTGTTGATTTTGGCGCTGTCCTCAGGTGGAGTCGGTCTGATTCTGTAAAATCGTTATGGAAGATTACGATCGTTATCCGGCACTTTAGCGACAATTTTGCGTGTCGACTGATTCTGTAAAAATGATAGCGATCGCTATGATAACGAGAATGAAAAAGGAGTCGCTATGCTATGCTATCAAGATACGATAAATGGCGGCCGTAGCGACTATTTTACAGAATCAGGTCGATAACGATAATTTATAACGATTGATATTTCATATCAACCGTGATCGCTATCGCTATCATAGCGACTATTTTACAGAATCGCACTGCGCAGCTTAGGCCCTAATTGATCAGTGTTTACAATGTAACTAGCTGCACTTTAGTTGGTCAACATTCGCTCGTTGATGGTGTCGGCGCCTACAATGTTGGTTTCGTCGGCATTTAATTTAATGTGACTTGAGTGGGTTGACTCTAATAAACATTTTGATGGACACGTAAAAAGAATGAAGCAAGATAGTATCCCAAGAAGTCTTTACTACGCTCATCCATTAATCAAAGTTCTTTCTTTAATATACGAAATAGCGGTCAAACGGTTGGACAAGATCGCATCGTAGGTGACGGCTGACGCCACATCGACATGGCTAATTTTGACAACTTTTAGGATCTATTATGTGTTACAAATTGCTAGGAACTAGAAAAGTAGTCACCGATAATACCCAATCCAACATTTAGTATAAAACGTACGTTGTGCAGTAAAGTGTAAAGCTATTTACCACCGCCGCCAACTTGGCAGATTAGACAAGAAATAATGTAAATCGTCACCGCGTTTGTTTTCCTTTTTTTATCAAGGTTCTCTCTCTGTTTTCTACCGTGCGTCCTTTCTATTGAATCGCTCCAAAACGCGAAACATACATGTGTTTTCCACAACGTTTATTCAAATTCTATTGCGATTTATTTAAATTAAATACATCAAATGTGTCAGAAAAGAATGGTGATTAACGCATGTGAATGAAATTTCTTAAATACTTCTCGTTCAAAAGATACAAGCGTTTTAAAAATTGCCCAATGCTATTCTTATGGGAACATTCTCTTCCAATGCACTGAACTCGCTTCCCGCGTTCGACTTGGGTTCCGTCGGAAAATACCACTGTTTCGCGTTAACAAGGCAGTGGACAAGGGACGTGAAGGTAGCTCCAATAATCCTGTCAGAGAGCGTGTTCACTTTTATTTATTTATGTGTTTATTATATTAAAGGTAATTATTTAGCAGTTTTTGTAACTTTTAGTTTTAAATGTTTTTCAGGTAATTATTAAACAGAAAGTGGAAACCTCGACCTATTTTTCTCATATCAATACAAAAATTAATAGATTTAAGCACTTTGATTTTGGCGGGGTTCAACCTTTTGTCATCGATTGGCGGAACTAGCTTCACTCATTCGCGAAGAACAATTTCTATTCTATTTCCGTTTGGCCGGTTAGCCGTTGGAGTCAAGGTTGGAGTCTAGTCTTTCCGGTTACATCAAGATTGTTCTTGTACAGTAGTTTCACACGTGCAAATCACAATGGGGGCATATAAATATATCACTGAGTTATTTAGGAAAAACAGAGTGATTGTTTTAGATTTATTTTAAGGGGCCGGTGTTGGCAGTTCCCGACAATTAACGAAGCTGCACAAACTCCCAGACCATCCCATTCATTGAATCAGTTGACCATCAGCTGGCTCTAAGGTTGTATTATATTACTTTCACAACAGAAACCTGTTATAACAAGAGTCATTCTACGTCTCAACAAAGCTCAATACTCAACACTACTATTTGGGGGTAGCCGGGTTTCTGGGAAGAACTGTTTGCGAATAGAAACGAAATTGGTCAACTATTAGCCATACAATGACACAAAAGAGCCAAAGCACAGAGAAGGTTGGACCTGCATGCACGCACCACGCTTTTGCGAACCATCGCATACAGCGTTGCCAGGTTAAAAATAATATTGCAATTTATAAAATGTCGTCTTCTGTTTGATTTATATCATAGCTCTCACAATCACAACATACTGCAGTTTACTAAAGGTTTTGTCTCAGGCCCCGATAACTTAGTTGGTAGCGCATCGTACGCAATGGCAAAGGTTCTGTGACTGCATTGTATGATGGATTTTTGGGGTTACCTTTTAACGACGCCACATAATAAGCATCGAGTAATTCCTTCTATAGGGAGTAATGATGGTTCTCCTGCTTAGCGGGATGAGGAGGGCGAGAGAGTTTAGTTAGTTATTAGGGTTTAAGGGCACACAACACTAAGGTTATTAGTGCCGTATTCTCTTTTATAGTGACGTGTTATTTTTTAAATTCTATTATACAGCTTTGTTGATTTTAGATTTTTTTAAACATTTGTTTATATTCTCAGATTCATCAGATAAAATTTCTTTTTAAATTAGGTTTTTAGTTTAAAATTATTCCCTTGGCCATGTGTTGGGGACATTCTACTAAAATGTGCTAAACAGTTAAAATCTCACCACACTGCTCACATAGGGTGGATCTTCGCCTCTTAGAAGGTATCCTTGAGTGAGATGTGTGTATCCAATGCGTAGACGGGTCAGAACAACCTCTTCGCGTCGAGAAGAGCGCCTTGAAGAGATCCAGGGTGTAACATCGTCTTTATTTCACGAAGCTTATTATTTTGCGTGATATGCCATTCTTTGCACCACTTTTCTTCAAGTTTGAGTTTGAAGAATGCTTTTATATCAGGCGAGAGAGAGGCTAGTTATAGAACGAGTATTCGCATCGTTCAAACACTGTGCATTCTGGTCATGCATTCGTCGTCGGTTAGTGTCAGTCGTTTCCGAAATAGAAAGAGAGTTCCTACCATAAAGCACTTTAGCGTACTGATGGATGAGACAACTGATTGTTCGTATCATGAGCAGGTTGCTATTGTATTGCGGTACGTAGACAGTAAGCTCGATGTCCATGAAACGTTAGTATCGGTTCAATGGACAGAAAAAACTAACGCTGAATCGTTATCGAGGGGTTTAATTGAAATA
Organism: Sweltsa coloradensis; assembly: GCA_024449915.1. Lineage (NCBI taxonomy): Eukaryota > Metazoa > Arthropoda > Insecta > Plecoptera > Chloroperlidae > Sweltsa > Sweltsa coloradensis. The sequence goes on from JAMZAV010014333.1 coordinate 4,398, forward strand.
AAGTGTCAAAAGACGGAATATATGCCCAATGCTATGATGGGGAGGAAAACATGACTGGCTCTTAGAATGGCGTGAAGGAGAAGGTTAAGAAATGATGTGAGAGGGACGTAGGCCGACCAATAATTTTTTTCATTGTTATGTGCATTGCTTAAATCTTGTACTCGTTCATAGTATGAAAGTCATGTGTAGCGGTACAAGTTTAAACAATTATTTACTATTTATATGACACCTGTATGTTACCCACGACCTGACGCGTGGGAGAGTTGACAACAGCTGAGTTGTGTTCTAGATGCACCCGCTGAGAGGGGAAACGTATCAGTATACTCCAGCCAGGATCAGAACACAAGATTGTGCCAAATGGGTTGTTAATTTCAGCTAAAAATATTGAAGATGCACGTGCCGATTAACAAGAAGATATGATGACTGTACTATTAGAAACGAGGTTTCAAGACAGGCTGTTAAGAAACATAAAACCTAACTATGTTATAGTTATGGATAACACAAAGATACCATTCACGGCAACTAGTAAAAATTCCGTGCCAAAGAAAAGGTTACAGGCTTTGTTGGGTTGTGCTTAGCAGAGGGCAACATTTGCAATTGTGTAGAATGATTATGGGTTTATTAGTTGTATGATTGTGCGTCAATTGGAAACCCATAATGCGGAACTGTAGCCGGGGGGATGGTGAGAGTAAAAAACCCATTCTGGTTTGGTTCAACCATTGACGGGGTTAAGGGAGCGTGGTATGGATAAGGCATTTGTGTTTTTTTCACCCCCAGATGTCTTGGATCCATTATTGGGATACATCTCGGAAGCCAGCAGCGAGGAGTCGCTGACCGTCGCCACGCAAACACCAAGAGACACAACCAGCCGACAACACGCCCAAACCAACCACAGTGCCTTGTCAATAGGAGCGACAGGATCACCACCACCCACCAGGATCCGGCTGTGCAACGAGCGCCCACGAGCAGGTGGCTGTATGTGGTAATGCGTGGGTGTCGCGGCTCTCAATGATGTCGCCACCGGTGTATGTGATGGCGCGAGACATATCTATGACGACGCAACCGCACACGGATTGGCGCCACGCGTAAGCGGAGTCGTCATGCTCGTACGGTAGACGCGCAATCAAGACACTAGCGAGTGTCCTGCGGGACGCGGGCCACCCGCGCAACCTGATTTCAGGGAAGGTACGTATTTGCATTGGTTTTTCTTTCGCGTCTACTTGTATAGACAAGTGCATGGTAATGTGTACACCAACAACGTTCAAAAATGACGTCAATACTTTTTTGTTTAAGCACGGATTCACCTCCAACACGTGGCCCGGCAGGTGGGGATGACAAACGCGACACCTGCGCCATTGGTGCGCGAGACATCCGCATCGGCAACACATGGTGTGCAATTTGGCTCACACACGGAAGTCACCATGCCACAATGAGGTGGTCAAACACCATATGATGTGGAAGAGTTGGCCACACGGTTGGCGGCGAGAGTGGCCGAAATCGCGGTAAGTGTTGTTAATTTTTTTTTTAAATGGTGTCCAAATCAGTGAATACATGATCGAAAATCACCATTAAATCACTAGAATGAATTTCATAAGAGTTTTTATGACACACTCGCTTGAACTTTTACCCCTCACCCCACATTGTTTTCACTTACATTCACATTCACAACGAATTTAAATACATCAAATCAATCGTATTTACTTTCCATATGTCACTTGTTGCACATGCCTTACAATACATTTACCTGTGTTTTCTGTTTGTTGTAGATTAAAAAAAAAAAAAAAAAACGTTCGGTGAGGGTGACGTCCGCACTCGTCTAGTGTATTTCTATGGCACGTTCACGTATGTGAGCCTGTTAACATGTGATCAATTGTACGAAATGTGCCCTAATAATCCTGACAAAAAACATTTGTTTTACATTGCAGAAGGAGCATCTTATAAACCATTTAGAAACCCTTGTGGGATTCAACCTTTTACACGTGAGGAAGAACTCGTACACATCATACCAAACCACTTCATGTACTATGAATTCATGATAAACAAAAAAAGCCCGAAATCTGCAGCACTAAAAACAGTGGGAGCAGAATTGCAAACTGCAACGCTGTTGGAAATTGAGGTTGACTCTAACAATGAACTGCAGATGGGACCGTGGACACCCCAACCCCAGATCAAGCTTCTAATAAGCTACGCTCAATTCTTGACTGTGTTGGCTATGTTGAGCATTCAACTGAAGCAAGAATCCTCATCAGTCTAGAAATGTTATGAGGTACGCAACATTAATATTAGAGGAACATTTTTTTATATATATAATAATCATGATCAGTCACGTTTACAGCAGTTAAGGTGATTAACGTGTTTCAAAACGTATTCCAAGGTTCTACATGTTTATAATATTATTTATTAATAGTATCACTATTTGCAATATTGTTGGCTTAGGAACCGCACTATCATATTTATGCAACTTGGCTAATCGAGACGAAGGGAGGGACGTAAGGGATGACGCGGGGGGACAAGGTGTGGACAGGCTTGTGCTGGTCAGAACCAGCCACAAGCATATGGGGAGGGCAGGGGTTCCCCCACGTCGTGGTAGTCTCCATCTGTGTCATCGTTCGACCGTGTTGCCATTGTCGTCGCCGTCGGGAGGTAGTCAAAGGAAAGGGGAAAGTTCCCGACGACGACCCAGAGCTCGCCATTAGTTTTCAAGAAGTAAAACTTCCCTAGTATAGGCGCTCCACGCTAAGAAAGGAGATTGGGGCGCGCTTTCGACGGGCCAATCAGCAATCGATATTTTAAATTGGAGCCTGCTGAATGGCTACAATTCACCCGTCGAAAGCGCGCGCATCTCCTTTCTTGGCGTGGAGCGCTATACGGGCCAATTCACGAGAAGGTTGCGAGTTGTGAATTTGATGGCCCCGCATACGACAAGAACAACAGACCGACTGCGAGGCGAACCGCGAAGCTCTTTGCTGTAAGCGTGCAGGTATTGTCAAAAGGTGTGGGGCGGCGAGGTCATATTGAAACTGCACGCTATATTTCCTATTAAAATATCGATATTTGGTTGGGTTTCGCTCACTCGTCGATTGCTTTGGGGCCTTCATGGTTGGCTTGGTCGCTTTGGTCTAATGTCCCCTAACTGAAAATCAGTTATATGACGGAGTGGGTAGACACTAAATATGATTTTATTTTATTTATTTATTTAGTACAGTAGGTAGGCCTAGTACTAATTGTAGGCCTATCAGATAATGTAATTATATATAAATCAGTTTCTACAACTGACACTTAAAACCTAAATTGCCATTAGTACGTCATTAGTACGACCATTCATGAGCGACTAATGGCGGTCCGACAGACACCATCAGCAACCGGCAAACAACTTTTCCTAGAATTCAGAATATTTGTGATTCCTTGACCCTGGACTGGAAGCAAACTTGGTTGGCCAGGCATATGATGGTGCAATGATATGAGGGGAAAAGACAAGAAATCAATCATCCCAATACATTTGGTGCCACCCTCCCGCAGAAATATGGCAGTGCGTAGCAGCCAGGAAGAAAATTGGTCATTGGTCAGCGATAAAAAAACTTGCAGAAACATTTCTCGTATTTTATTTTGAAGGCCTATAATATTTGCTGCATAGAGCTAAATACAAATATGTTACCATTAGCAAAGCTGTATTCTTAACTTATCACAAATGATCAATCATACAGTCCAGGCTACGAGGCTTACGCAGAATTCCTGGATAATAATGATGCCTGACCGACATAGAATAGTTTCTTGAAAGTGACGATGACAACAACGACTACGACGAAAACAACATCCAGACACAAGATGAAAATGATGCTGACCACTACACGGACATGGAATTTTTAGTTTGAAATGATGATGACAATGACGACAACGAGGGGCTTCAGGACTATGCCATTGAGGGACATCAGGTCAACGACAACAGTGGTCACAATGACAACTGGGGACAAGTGGCAGACAACCTTCAGTTAGAAGGCTACAACGACCACCAGGCATCATTTGATGAGGGTTCACACACTGGGGCGAATAAAGCCTCATATGAAGATGGCGGTGAATGGAACAGATCGTCTTACTATTATCTGTGAAATTTGTCTGTTAAATGTAGGGAAACGGTCGATATATACGAAATGTACCACTGACAAATGTGAGACTATATCACATAAACAATGTGCAACGAAGGTAAGCCCAGAGGAGTGGAAATGTGCTCGATGTTCAGACCTAGGCCTAAGCCGTGGCCTAGGCACGCCGAAAAGTAAGGTTAAAGATGACAAGATAGGCCCAGACCCAGGCGCTGCACGCAACATCTCCACAACAGATTCTGCCGATCCCTCTATACACAAAAGGCTGGACGAGATCGTTAAGGCCCTCGAATTTCAGTCGAACAAATATGATGAAATCTTACAGGAACAAAAAAAGACTCAAGCCCACCTTGAACAATTTATGCTGGAAATTAAACGTCTGAAAGACGAGAACATCAGCTTGAAAAAGGAAAACAGGTTAATGAAAAACGAGATTGAGGCCTTGACTGAAGACCTAAACAACTTTGAGCAGCACAACCGTGGCTGGAATCTTGAATTCCACGGAATACCGATAACAGAAGGTGAAAACACCGCACAAATAGTGATGACCATCTGCCAAACAATGAATATGCGTGTTGACACCTCTCATATAGAATTCTCGCATCGCCTAGGCAACAAAACAACACACTCGAAAAAATCAATCCCACCTCCTATAATCGCCCGCTTCTTCTCCAGATACTTAAAAGAAGATGTACTTAGAGTTAAAAAAACCTTCCCAGACCTGACAACCGGAGACATCGGATACGCAACTAACACCCGACAAGAAAACAAGAGGATCTTCATAAATGAAAATCTGACTAAGATAAACAAGAACCTCTTCTGGCTCGCCAGGAACACTAAAAAAATTGGCTACAAATACGTGTGGTGTAAAAACGGAAAGATTTTTGTTCGGTTAGACAGTAACTCTGAAACAATCAAAATCACAAAGCCGTCCGATGTACCCAAAAGTTAAACAGGTAGGCCTAAACAAATCATCCACTATTAACCTCTGTTTCTCACTTATCCATCTCTTTAACAATGAATTATAAGCACGATGAAAACGATGTGTCAGACCTAGGCCTACAGAGAACTTTTGAATCAACAAATACTGATGAACTAAAAACCCTGTACAAAAAACAACAAACTTAACATTTTACACATGAATATAAGAGGAATGTACACAAATTTTGACGAGTTTATTTTATTTCTTAACAGCATCAGCGAACCTAGCGTCTTTGACAATCTTTTTGACATAATAATACTTACCGAAACACACATACAGCACAGTACGGGTGCTTATTATATAAACAACTACAGAACCTTATACTACAATAAAAATGTAACCCGTGCTGATGGGATAGTCATCTTCATAAACACCAACACTATTCCAAATGTTACTGCCACCAAGAATACACCATTTTAGCACTGCAAACGTTGCAGAACTTACATTTACACATGATAATACAAACTATAACTTATACGCCATCTACAGATCTCCATCACTTAACCCAGCAGTATTCATAAATCAGCTTAAGTGCTTCCTAGAGACGGAAAGAACACTAGCTCCACTTGCATCATTTTTGGGGGATGCTAATATAACATACTAGACCACCCCTCTCCAGGCCTAGCCAGCCAGGAGTACATGAACACTATGGCGATACATGGGTTTAATCCTCTAATAACGGCCCTAACGCGTGAGACTGCTTCCACTAAAACGTGTATTGATCACATATTCATAAAGAAACACACCACCTAACGTGTACCCCAGTAGTAATAAAAACATCTATAACTGACCACTACATAACCCCACTAAGTATAAACCACTGCCAAAACACGACCCGACAAGCCCCATAGCTAATATACAGATGTATCGTCATAACATAAACTATATTAACCTTGAACAAGATATCTCTAATGAAAATTGGGAAGAAGTTTATGAAAGAACAGATGTGGATCAAGCATGCTACTCATTCATGGGCACACTCGAAACATACATACAAAAACATACCACCGTGAACCTAGTCAAAACTAACTCTAAACATAAAAAAATAAAACCTTGGGCCACTACTGGACTAATCACCTCAATAAGACACAGAGACAAATGGAACATGAAGTTAAAAAAAGAAAATGCTCTATGTATAAAGCTAAAAAAACACTAGACCAGCATGAGAACTCAAGGTACAAACGATACAGGAATTATCTTACACAAGTAATTAGAAAAACTAAAGAAGACTTTTACCAAAACAAAATTCAAGAGGCTGGCAAAAATACGAAAAAAAAATCTGGCAAATAATCAATGAAGCCTCTGGATATGAGCCCAAGAAAGTCAGGTCCAATAACATGATCCCAGAAATAAAAATAGGCAATGATAATACAACTAAAAACACAGATGAAATTGCCGAAGTATTCGTTAACTATTTCTCAGAGGTTGGCCATAACTATGCTACTAAACATACTAAATAAGACTAAAACCAAGACGAAAACAATAGACTACCACAACACAACATAAAACGCCTCGAAAGTAGCCTGTTTTTTAATCCAGTAAAAAGCAACGAACTAACGACATACATAAACGAATTAAAAATGCCTAGTGCCCCAGGCACAGACAGTATTCAAGTACAAACAATCAAAATTGTGCATAAACATATCCTAAAACCGCTATGCTATATCTTTAATTTAAGTATACAAACTGGTATTTTCCCAACCTCTTATAAAACATCAATTATCTCTCCCATCTACAAATCCGGAGATAAGAAAAGTAAAGAGAACTACAGGCCAATCTCTCTTTTAACTCACTTCTCAAAGCTATTATGAAAATGCATCAAAACCCGCCTCACAAATTTTATGAACAAACACAACATTTTATCAAACAGCCAATTTTGGTTTTAGGGAAGGTCTTAGTACGGACAATGCTATCTATAGCCTGACAGGTGATATATATGATGCTCTAGACAAAACACAAAATCCATTAGTAGTTTTACTTGACTTAGCCAAGGCTTTTGACACTGTAGACCACAGCTTACTGCTCCACAAACTTGACATGTATGGAGTGAGGGGAAACTGCCTTAATCTAATAAAAAGCTATCTAACAAATAGAACCCAAAGTGTAAAAATCGAACAAAGCATAAGTAAAGAACGTACAATAAAGTATGGGGTGCCACAAGGCACTGTGCTTGGTCCTCTTCTTTTCATAATATATGTAAACGACATCTGTAATTTACCAATAAAAGGAAGAATTATTATATACGCAGACGACACAGCAATAGTTTTCAGAGGTAGAAACTGGAATGAAACGATAAACACGGCAACAAATGACTTGAGGACAATATATAAAAAGGTTACAACAAAATTTACTTACCCTAAACTTAGCTAAAACAGTATTTATCCCCTTCACTACCAGCCAAGCATCCACCCAATTCCATGGAAATATAAAAATTCATGAGCAACAATGCACAGCACCACTAAAACAACTGCAACTGCTACGAAATCACAAAAGTGGACCATGCTCAATATCTAGGTATCACTCTTGACAGCCAACTTAATTGGAAAGCACACATAAACGCAACTCTAACAAAATTAAGATATTGTCTATTAAAGTTCTATAGGCTAAAAAACATACTAAATGCCAAAACACTCGAAATGGTTTATTTCGCTCTGATTTACTCGAGATTGCAGTATGGAATCGTAGGATGGGGTGGGATCAGAAACTCACATTTAGAGCCCTTAAACATAATCCAAAAACACATTATAAAAGTAATAAGCAACAAGCCCTACTGGTACCCCTCTGAACAACTTTTTCATGACTCGAAACTATTTGACATCAGACAAATAAATATTTTTAAAGCTTATAAACATAAACACACCGGCACTTTTATCTACCCCTAAAATTCGCCCAACCCAACCCCACGCAACTAGGGCCTACTAAAGAGGAATCTCAAATTTAAACTTAATCCATTCCAAGGCAAGAAAAAAGCATTGGACAAAGACATGGTCAATTCATATGGCCTAAACTTTTTAATACAATCCCAATTGAAAGAAGGAGCCAGATACAAAAAAACAAAATTAAATTCAAAAGGCAAAAAAAAAAAAATGGATTATGGAAAAAGACAGAGAATTCTCGTCGAACCTTGTGAATAATGTACTTCTTACTGGTACTCACTTACGCATCTAGTTATTCTTCTCATATTCATGTGTATACCTTACCTAGCTATACTAGGCCCTAAACGCCTATTTACAATTTGTAGTTAACTTAGATTTTAATGTTGGATTCCTTTCCAATATAACGTATCACCAACACTATATCAAATACATCTATTGATTGTATGTATACAAAATGAAATGAATTACAGGTGATTTTGACTTGTATGTAAATTTTCATTAGGAACTAGGCTAGTATCTAGAGTATCGTACAAAATATTCCAATTGTAACTTATTATTGACTACTAATTGACACAATTGATACTATGTCCATTACAATTCTAATTAGCTTAGATCTTAATCTTAGTTTTTAGATTTTTAGATTTCTTTACAACTTTAGGTACTACCAATTTTCTGCAATGAGAATGTCTACTAAATACTCAATGTCATCTCCTATTGATTGTACGTACAAAAACTGGAATGTATTATTTATGATTATGACTTGTATGTAACTTTAAAACTTTATATCTAGAGCTAACATCTAGATTACGAAATATCTAAACTTGTAACGTTATCGATTAGTTTCCTGTATTGTTAAATAGCTATAATGACTATAAGCCGCCATCTTAAATGTTTCAAAGAACTTCACAATAGAATACACCCACACACAGGGCTTCGGCTCTAGGTGGGTCTTCTTCTTGCACCTATAAAACCGGCTATATTTACTTGTGTTATGTATACTGTATACTGAAGAAGAAGAATAAAGTCTTATCTTATCTTATCTTATCTTATCTTATATCAAATCTAGTCGGAACAGTTAAAAGGGTAGCCTCTGAGCGACCCCGGGAACTGAGCGACCCCGGGTACCGAGCCACCAGTGGTACTGGGGAACTTCATGCAAAGTCTTATACTTTGTAAGTGCTGGCCTAAAAGAGCAAAAATCGGTATAGGCCACTCACTCAGGCCTACAAAAATAATATTTAAGAATAAATTTTGTTGCAGACGTGAAAGCAGAGCATGTCCAACTCCAAACATGTTCAATCTAAATGATGGGAACTTAATTTTGTTAAATAATTACTTTGAATGAGATATTATACATAATGAAAAGGTTTAAACACTATGGTAATATTGATCTGGTAAAATCAGTGTATTATGCACTTTTTAATTCACACATGAGCTATGCTGCATTAGTATGGGGCAACTCAAGTAGGGCTAATACGGATATAATATTAAGACGACAGAAAAGAGCCATCCAAATAATAGTCGGCATAAATTACCTGGAATCATGTAAAGAACATTTTAAAGACCTTAAAATACTTACGTTTCCAAGCTTATATATATATATCAAGTTATCATGTACAGTCAGGGTCATATATAAATCAAGAGGTCTGAAAGATACCTCTTTCACCGACATCTCGTGGTCAACTCTTGGTGCCATTATTTATATTGCCCTGTGAACTGCATTATCGATCGATGGAAGTTCCCTAGACTATTTGATGTTATTAATATTATTTAGGAGGCTTTGAAAGACTCTTGGTCAACAAAATAGTCAATATCTAAAAGGCAGTCAGAAGAAAAATACAAATTTTCTCAAAACAAAAGCATAAAACAAACTTTGGTGGTTTGCAAATAAGACTTGACAGCTAAGATAGAATTATTCGAAATTAACTAGAAACTAAGGCAAATATAAGAACTAAGGAATAGTCTTAATGCTATGCCTAGGCCAAGGTATCGATATATAATGCTCTCTTTACCTTCCATATTATATATTTTCTTCTAGGCTTGATAGTTTTCTCTGGTGAATAGAGAATTTTCCTTTGACATTATCAGCCATGTTTCTTATTTATGTCGACAATGCAGTTCACAGGGCGATATAAATAATGACACCAAGAGTTGACCACGAGACGTCGGTGAAAGAGGTATCTTTCAGACCTCTTGATTTATATATGACCCCGGCTGTACGTTAAAATTAGCAAAAATATAAAGACAAATGTGACAATTCATAGTCATAAACACCAGGAGTAGGGATATGTACATATAGCTGGCATAATCTAGCTAGATATGAAAAAGCACCTGTATTTTGG